>MVGT01002442.1:206223-235017 GCA_002174775.1 Macleaya cordata | reverse complement strand
AACAGCTTTTTTTTTTTTTATTCTCAATTTTCTTACTAATTCTGCATAGTATATTATGGTGCTAGATCATTAGTAGTTTGTTTAATGAAGAAAACATGGGATGGTCCCACTATTTGCATAATTAATACTTCTTCAAAATCTCTATTATGTGGATGACATTTTTGGAACACTTTAGGAGTTATGAAATCATGGAACCAGATATTTCCACCCAATGTTTTTAATGATTTGGTGATTGCCAAATCATACAACACAAAATAAAAAATAGCTTGTCAGATTCTTAGAACCGACACACCTTGGGATCTCATAGTCATAGACCATTTTCTAAAATATTAGGGGAGAAGGGTAAAATGTTGGACAAAAATATACGATGCGTCAAACAAAATTATGAATTGATTCATCCGTACCACTTGAAGTCAAGTTAAATTTGACAGAGTCGGGCCAATAACACGAATTTGGAGTTAAAATCTCTTTTTTTTTATATTATATAAGTTTACATTTATAGTCTGTTTGGACAAGGGATTTGGAGAGGGATTTTGTAGGGACCAGGGATTTGGTGAAAAAATCATGTTATATTTTTTCTCAAAATTCCTGGTTCCCACAAAATCCCTCCCTAAAATCTCTTGTCTAAACAGACTATTAGATAATTTATCTGACAATGAAAATGCTTATGAAGTATTTGAGACCATGACATGAAAGTGTGGGTCATCACATGCGTGAGTTGCGCTAGTGAGAAAAAAAAATTCGAAATACATTATTCAAAGAATAATGCTAGAACTACTCACAGGATGACTCTCAGGATGATGTGGTAAGATCTACTTGTGTAAATTTATTTTTTACTTTTTTAAGTTTGAAGCAGATCTTGCACCACATCATAGAGTCATCCTGGGAGTACTTCTAGCATTATCCTTATTGGAATTGCCTAAGGCAGTTGGTAGAGTGTTCTCTACCATAGGAAAATTTCAAGCTTGGTTTGGAAAAACCCTGCGATTTACTCTTTTATTTCAAGCTTGGTTTGGAAAAACCCTGCGATTTACTCTTTTATTTGACTAATGAACAAAAGCTGATGAAAACAATATTACAATTGGATTTTATACCTAACGCATAGGCTAATTTCTAACTACCCTTTCACTATTAGTTACTGGGAAATTCTACTGCCACTTAGTTTTTCTCTTTTGATCTCCTCACTATGTTTCATATTGTTCTGAAAATTTTGACACATCTAAAATTGATCAAAATTTTAATTTGAACTATATATTTTGCTAAAATTTTTAACTAATTTTTAATTGGGTTAAAATTTTTAAAATAATATAATTTTGTGATTAATAATACACATAACAAGAAAATCATCCTCACAAAAAAATTAGTCAATAGATCATCTCCATGTGATCACATAATCTAGTGTAAAGGGAGTGTAAGCACTAAATAGGTTTCTAACAAAATCAATTATAATACGCTATAAATAAATCAAAAGGCTAATCGGCTTTGAGGTATATCCTGTTGAACCCAGTATGTGCCCCTAACGGCCTTATACATTAACATATTGAATATCTATGACTATAGATAAATTCACACAACTTTTAGAAATATTTGTCAATTACTTGAAACGGATAGTACAATTTTAAAAAAAATGGTATATTAGTTGTATAAAATCGACAAACCACTTTATAATTTTATTATCAGTTATACATAATCGACAAACTATTTTTTATTGTGAGTTGTATAGAATCAATAGTACAAAATTTTAATTGTGTAAATTTAATAAAAAGATGTGTGAAAATATCTTGACCGTTTTTTATTTATTTTTCCGTTGAAACATAGTATCACTTTCTATTTATAGGCAATCAAATGTTCCCAACTATTTTGCACGTTTAGTTAAAAATCATTTTTCAAACTTTCATTATTTCTTACATTAACTTTTACCTAAATTTAGTATAGAACATTAATTTTCATAATAAATCTCGCTTTGCATTAACTAACAACTAACTAATGATGGGCACTTCTCCTAAGTTTGTGTTGCATTCAAAAAAAAGTTAATTTTTTATGGCGATGATTTCTTCAATCTTTAGATCATCTTTATATAGTCCTCCCACATTCAGTCCACTATATACAAAGTATAAGAATAAGTATGGTATTAGTAAAAATGGAGCGTTAAAAGAGCGTCTTTAGCATAATCTTAACATAAAAAATGTGGGTCTATCACCTATTCATGAGCTTCTTTTAGCATATTGCTAATATAAAAAAATATGTACAATGCATGAACTCATGAGTATGGGACTATTGCGTGAATAATGCTCAAACTTTTTCCATTGCCGCATTATACTTGCCCTAACACAAACTAATTAATAACAGCCAAGGATAAATCCACACACAACATTTTAGTCAAGCCACATAGCTTTGAGAAGTGCTACAACGTACGCTCTTTTGGGGGGATTTACGTCCCTGAGGTGGACGGTGGTCCATGTCTTGAAATTTGGAGAAGACGGAATTCGAGGATGTGATTCAAATCAAGAGGGGATAATAGCCTTACGATGGGTTTGAGGGAAGAGAATCCTCCAAAATGTGCGTACGTTTTAGCATTTTCCCATAACTTTTGGCCAAATTATTCATCGATTATTTGAAACTAACATTACAAATTTTATGAAATAATCTATTGGTTGTATAAAATCGACAAACCACATTATAATTATATTGTCGGTTCTATGTAACTAACAAACTATTTTATATTATTGACTGGGGCACAAACTAAAATTAAAATTTAAGTACCGTGAATTTAATAAAAAGTTTTGTCAAATATGAGTGACGATTAGTAAATCTTGGGCACACCTCACTTTTGAAGAATTATATTGTGGGGCCCAGCTCACGTGGAGTCCCCACTAATTAACTAGGGAAAGAGTCAAGTTTTGGTATAACTTTTTTAAAACCTGGCCAAAGGAAAGAGTCCAAAAGAAGATGCTGTACTGTTGCTCAATGTAGAAGTTTTGGGGGGTTTCACAGATCAAAGGTTGATCAATTGATCATTAAAAAATTATTGACCAAGTTTAGATGTTTTCTTTTCTTTTTATGATGGATTTTGTTAACATGTGCCATTAGGGCACATGTTAAGCTTTTTGATTTTGTGTTTTGTTTAGTTTCTTAAGGTTGTCCAAATTGGCTGATTTTTTGATATGTATGTTATTTATATTATTTGGATCATATCTAAAAAAATCAGCTCAATCGGAGACCTCTCGCACCCTCTAGCACCATGAACACTTAATTTAGACTTTAATAGTATGAATAAATGGCTGACATTTAAAGTGATTTGTTTAGAGGGTTAGATATCTCTGATTGAGCTGATTTTTTGTGGACTTCTTATAAATAATGATAATATTATGCTTACAAAAATTTAGCTGATTTGAAGACCTGCAACTTGCAAAAAAATTCCTTCAAAAATATTCTTATCGTGTGCCCTAAGGGCACACGTTAACAAGACCCTTTTATGATTGTTCTTTGTAATTGAGTATTTGGCCATCAGCCATCAAAAAATAAAATAAAATAATAATAATTAAATTATCATAAAATTAAGTAAAAACGCATAGAACAGAATAATTAATGTTTAGTATTGGATATTTTTAAAATATACAAAAAGATCTTATAATCATTTCAAAATTAGTTATTAATTTTTTAAATTTTTCAAAATATTGATTTAGTCCACTTTTAATAAACGTTAACCAATTTTTAAAATTTAAATTTTTTTTATTATTCTTTTTGTTCACCAACTTGTAAAGTAGGTGAACAAATCACTCATCGTCGGGCGGTGGTGAGATGTAAAAAGGTCATCCAAACGTATTGACATCCCATGGCTAAGTGAGGATGGTTTTGTTCCCTCATCCCATGGCTAGGGGAACAATATCACACTAATTTGACAAGAGTTAATGAAAAAGTAAAGTTTATAAGTAAAAAAAAAATATTTTGTACTTCTACAAGTGGATTGTATGTATTTTTTATGCTGGGTTTGTTTTTTAAGTCGAATTTCTATAAAAATTTACACAAATAAAAATTATTCAAGGCATATACGTGACGAAATAATTATCATCACAAAAATCAATCTTTCGATCGTCCGTTGGCAAATCCCTTAATATTTCTTTATTACACAACACTTATAACTTTTCTACACTGTCTTCTGAGATCTACATAATGTGGAGATCATTCTCACAAAAAATCAACTATTATATTATTATCATGTACACCCGTATGCGGATATATATACAGATATAAGCAGAGTATATAAATAAGGCCTCTAGAAACAAAATCGGTTAGTGAGGGGCGTGAAAGGTACATTTTGGGTCTTAAAATGAGCACGACAAACATTCTTACCACTTATTTGAAGCCGTATAGGAACCGTTTGAAGTCTCATGATAAAGAAGATACACAATCAATTATTTTCTAGCATGGACTGAATCGTATTAATATTTTTCTTATTGGAATAAACAGTCCTTGCCCCTAATAATAATGGAAAATGCTAAAACGTACACACATTTTGGGGGATTCTCTTCCCCCAAACCCATCGTAAGGCCATTATTCCCTTGTGATTTGAATCACATCCTCGAGTTTCATCTTTCCCAAACTTCAAGGCATGGACCACCGTCCACCTCAGGGAGGGATGTAAATCCCCCAAAATGTGAGCATCTCTCAATAATAATACAGTGATGATTAGGTATAAAATTAAGAGAAGTCCGCCAGCCAATGAAAGTGACTTGCCCTCGTTCACTGTTATTCCATCGTCGTCATAACTCATATCATTAGATCTCATTGATCAGTCATAACCCTAGCTACTAATTAAATTCTCTTTAATTTTGGTTGAAAAGTCTACAATTTCATATGGTTGAGCAATTAATTATCTTTTTCGCTTTTTAAGTAAGAAGCGATTTAAGAAAGAGTTATATAGTGTTGGGCTACCACACGGTGTACCGTTTTGATAGGGAGCCCGCAGTCGTTGGATATGGTCCATCATCATATGTGAAAATTATGGTCGATCAGATCTGATCACGTTGGCCTCATACCACATCTTGCACTCATGCGAAATGTTGATTTTCATCATACAACCCTTTCTGCCTATGAGCATCCAAACATTACCCGTCTCAAATTCCACTTAATTTTTAACTAAATACTCACTTTAAAAAATATGACTCGAGCAAAAAGTAAAAATATTCAAACAAAATAAATTTAATTTAAATTCAAACTAAATTACATTGCCTTAAAAAACCAAGGGTGTGATATTATTATTAACTAAGCCATTTGGATGGGCGAAACTATTTTGTTGGGCCTTAGACCCAAAACAAATTAGATGGGGGAAGTTCTTTTATTTGCACCCCACCACCTTCATCTTCCGCACTAACAAACCTCCACCATCATCATCGGGATCGAAAGAGAGATCACTTGTCGAATTTTTTTTCTAGGCTGGTTTTTGGGTTTTTTTTTCCGATTAGTTGTTGGTAATGGAGGTGGTGGTGGTGGCTAGTGAAGAGGAGAGAGAGAGAGAGAAAGCAGTGATGGCATTGTGCAGGTAGAGTGGCTATTGGTGGGGAAGATGAAGTGAAGTGTATCTTTTTCTTTTGTGGGATGTAATTATCTGAAGCTTCCCAACCCTATTTAGCTTACCCTTTATCAGCTCCCAAAACCAAATCACTAAACCCTTCTAACAAAATTTATTCCAAGAACTTCTCCAACATAGGGGAGACCTTAGTAATCGAAACCGTGGTATAGAAGTAATGCTCCCGCTCTGGAACATTGTGCTCCCTCTCTGAACAACACTTCTACCCAATAGGCATTTCTGAATTATGAGCATTTTTTATTTTTTAATTGGCAATCTCGCTTTCCCTGTTTGATTAGTTAGGGGGAGACACAGAAAAGAATTTACTACCACCAAAGATCAAAAGTGGAAAACAAATGAAAAAAAAAAAACAAAAGACTATTCGGTGGAAAAGAAAAGCAATTACCAAGCAAAATTTGCCTGAATTTCTTTGCGAGATGATGGTTCAATTCTCCTTTTTTTAATATTGCCGACAATACCGACCAACCAACCGACAAATACACTGAATTTAGTTGTCTGAGAAATCTAAAAAAAATAGCAACGAATGTTCCTGACCATATAAAAGACTGTACTTGGGTGATTTTAAAGTAGGTTTTATGCTCGAGTAAACCAACTATTCCACCCAACTTTGCTGATCAAGTGAACACCTTTGGTACCATAAAAACACAACTTATAGAAGAAGAAGAACCCACCAAAGAGAAAACCTACCAAATCTACAAAGATATCACATATATAAAAACACTAGTCAATTATCAGCCATTTTAGTACACCAAAAACAGCCCCACTTTGAAATAGAATTTACCAGCACAAACTCAAAAACAACTACATACAGTAAAATTCAAGGGAACATTATGATAGTTCATAAGGGGTACACGAATTTGAAGTAATTTCTTTACTACTTCCTTAAAATCATTAGTCTCTCAACTGCATACGAAAACAGCCATCGATTATGTTTATAACGTGTACAGAGAGCAGTCGAGATTTCAATTGAACATTCAATCCCTTAACACAACAATGAAACAACATATTATGAAAAAAAAAAAAAACCAACAACAACCAATATCTCCGAGTACCAACTGTTTAAACAGTTGGCGAAAAAGTGTCAAAAGAAATCCCCATGGTTGAACTAGTAACCAGTTCTTTTTTAACACTTATCAACTCAGACGTGCTTTTCTACCTAACGTACTGATCTTCCCCTGAACGTGTGCCAATACCACCCACAATACTCTAATGGTTACCATACCATGTGGTTAATAGAGTGAAAGCTTCTCCTTCTTTTCGCTATATCGTCATATATGAGCTCTATCCGCGTTGTTAACTGCTATTATGAGTTGATAGTTCCAGTGCATTTGATGCATTTGGTATGCTCGATTCACGAGAGATAAATGGTCTTTCCCGTATATTAGATTATGCATCTATCGAAACGACCCTCCACCACGCACTTGCTGGGCACTACTTCTATCAAGTTCTGCCAGTTACGCCTTAAAGTCAAGTAGTGTAGTCATTCTTATCCGATGCACTTTTTCTGCGATTCAATGAATAGTTTCATTGAGTTGACTCTTGGAAAAGGGGTTGTTGATATACTCATCAACCAGTACTCGCCCATCACCTGGAGACGAACTACCTCTTCTAAGACCTTCTTTAGGTAATCGTTGATACCACAGCAAGAGACACCGGTCATTCCCAACAAGGAACTCCTGAGCGCCGCCCATTACGAAGGAAACAAGCAACGGATGGTTGACCGCCGCCCCCCCTTGTCCTGGAGGCTCTCCGGCCGGGGAGGGGCTTGCTATCGTCACCTTTTCTCCCGGTGGAAACACTCAGTTTGTGGAGAATGCCCCCTGGAGGAAGCTCATTGCAAGGAAACTGAAGTGGGCGTGCACTTTCAATGGTTCAATGGTAAGGCATATCTCAAGTATGAAATAGGAGCGCCTTCTCTTTCTCGCGCGCGCCTTAANAGTAAGATAGGGGCGCTCCCTATCATAAACCAACAAGGGGCAAGCAAGACCCCTATCTTACTTAAAGGTAGCCCTTCTTAGTTTAGTATAGGGCCCCAACAAGGAACGGATGACACAAGCTCCAGGAATAAAGGATACGTAGGGCAGGGAAATCTATACTTCTAGTAAATGAATGGGCTATTCCTCCCGGGCAAGCCAACTCACTTATCGTTATCGAGCTACCAGTCACCTCTTTCTTTCCTTTCGTTTCCAGCTTCGGATAGAAAAAAAGGTCTCCATAATGAACAAACAATCAAACAAAGGTGTGGATAATAGGGTTGTGAATCCAATACAAGTTTTTGAAATTCAATATCAGCGATTATTCCAACGTTATTTGGATTTATATACATCCCTAATGCAAACAAGCCTAAAGATCAAATCAAGGAGAAACTTATTTAGGATAGTGAAGAGAGATTAAAGGCCTGCATTATGACACCTTAACTGATATCAATTTAATTACAAGATACTACACAAAAGAGGGAGGAACCATGGCTGCAGTCTCATTAATAGAACAACAACGTAGCTACACTGATCAATGAAACAACATAAAGCTGCACAAATAATATCAAATAACCCTCAAATTAAACAACCAACAAGTAATCTTACTCTCTTCCTACATTCTAGTCCCATTTTCAGAAAGAAAAAAAAAACAGTATGAGCAAATTTGTTGTGCATATCATAAATACTACTTTATAAACATCACATTTCGAATATTAGATTTCCTAAATATAAAGTGTGCGTGCATAAGCATGTGCTACCCACAAATTAATTAAATCTGTCAAATGTTGTTAAGATAACTTAACTATAAAACTTTTTTTTTTCCTTTTTCGGTGAAACTTAACTGCACAACTTGTGGAGCCTTTTGGAAACTTTAGCAACTGCTCCTGCATTTTGTTCTTGCATTTTATTGACAAAGATGAAAAAGATGTAATAATCATACTCTTCAGAACTCCGGCATTCTTCAAAAGTAATTTTACCATATTTAACTCCCATGGGTGCCCACAAAATTCCCGGATTTCGACCGTCTTGAGGTGTAGCAACAAACACTGGGGCACCAAGTTTAGTGTCCAGCCATCATCGTGATTGGATAGGGATTGGTCAAAGTCAAAGTCAAATCCCTACAACCCAAATCAAAAGTTCAGCCAAATATGAAAACAATAACTGCAATGAGTGCACTGAGTAGTGATCCAAACCCAAGAGCTTTCCTCATCAAAAAAAAAAAAAAAAACCCCAAGAGCTTTTTCTCCTCTTTGTTAATTGATGGTTAGGTGTGCAAACAATGAACTATAGTACTAGTTACAAGTTCAAAGATTTTGATTTTAATTGCAATTCTCTTTTGGACCCGTTCTAACTTTCTATTTCTTTTTGTGAAATGCTAAAAAAGCAACTCTTTAAAGAGTAGCCCAGATGCTACTCTATAAAAGACCAGGAAAACTGTTTTAAAACTTGTGTAAACCACTTTGAAATTTGTGTTTTTCTTTCTTTAAGAGTGTAGCATCTGTGTTACCCTGAGAAGAGTTGTATGCTAGTATTCATCATTCTTTTTAGGTGGTGAGGAGTTTGTCTTCCAAGTCTTCATCTTTATACCTTTTTCAAGAAAAAAAAATGATGGGGTATGTGTACCAATGATTTTGAGAGCTTAGTGACTTGCCTGAGCAAAGACAAGTGATTCTAGGTTAGGCGAGAACTGGAGAAAGTCCAATAATGTTCTCTTCGTCGTACAAGGAAACTCCGAACTCACTTCCAAATGGATCAAGTTACAAAATGTAGGCTGATTGATTAAGAGATCATCTGCACAGGAGAGAGCCTAATCACAGGGCAAAACAAAGTATATCAGTGCTAACCATGGAGCAACAAAACAGATACTACATTGAAGAAAAATATATCCTATTGATAAAATTTATAATGATCATTAGCTAAGGAAGCATACCTTAAAGGTCTCACCGGACATTTTTAGAAGCTTTACATTAGAAAGCCCTCCAAAAAGCTTACTTGTACCATAACCTATAAGTCCTATCTCTTCTTCCAAAGGGATCTTCTCAAACATAAAGTCAATGTCTGCATCAACTAGTGAGGACAAGCTATGCAGAACAAAATCCTTCGCAACACGGTCGTTGTACCTGAGGGATAGTAGACGTGGTGCATAAATCTGGACCTCACACTCCTCTAAACGATCTAAACCATATACACTAGGATTACTAATGGACAAGCATTTCAGTGCAGGGGCTGAAATAGATACAACATCCATATAGATCCACGTACAAAATGTCAGAATCAACTCTTCAAGGACAGGGCAGTTGGAAAAGAACTGTTGAGTCAAGTTCTCATCCGTAAATCGGATATACTTAAGCCGAAGGATCTTGAGCCTTGGAAAAGAAATTGAATTAGGAAGATCCAGCATAGAAGCCATTTCTAGCTCCAACATAGTAAGTGATTCACAAGTAAAAAAATTGGGAGGGAACCGAAAGGATACTCGTAAGCCTATCAAGAGAATGAGCTCTTCAACTTCATGCCTTATTACAGTAGAGATCCATGCAGTAACCCGAGATGCATCAAAGAATTCATCATCGCAATTTAGATAAAATTTTTGTATATCTGCCTTATCCTGAAGGGACAGTATTCTGTCCACAAACTTCATGAATCTCTTGGTCGCCAAGCGATGGTCCTCGTCTTCTACATCATCAGAAAGAGATCGCCATTCACGAAAATCAAGAACGGTAATAGAGGTCCACAAGTACCTCCATCTTTTAGATAAAATGCTAGTACTGACAGCGCATTTAGTTGGAAGGAAAGAGAGGATATAATGAAGGAGGACGTCAGGTAATTCACTGATCTTATCCTCTTCCAGACCCATGTTGTTATGTCCCTTCAGTATCTTCTAGTAAATCTTTTTTGTTTTGAATCAGAGTAGCTTCTGGTTTTCAACCCATGATTTCAATGATCTATCTAAAAAGATAAGAACAATTGTTAGAATAGCACATGAGCATCGAAGAAAATTGCTCAAACAAACAGTTAATAAACCAAAACCCTTTCCTAGAAATGGCCAATTGGACTTTAGTTTTAACTCTCTTTTTGGCAGCGTTTTGTGTTTAGTCCCATCTTTTTTAGTGTATTGTTAAGTCCCACTTCAGTCAGTCAACACATTTTGACCACCTATTTACTGATTTTTAAATCTTTTAAAAATGAAAACTAGAAAAACAAAAACCCGAATCCTTTTCTAACTCGACCTTTTGGTCTTCTCTATCAATTAGGATGCCAAGGTGAGACAACAACCAACAGACGTGTAGAAAAAGAAGAATGAATGAAGAAGAAAAAAATAGAGAGGAGAAAAAATAATAATTGAAAAAAAAAATCGGTTTTTTTTTTTATTTTTATTTTAGCTTGAAGCTGGAAATTATATATATATTTGAATCTTACCTCAAAGAAATGACCAGTTAACAAGGAGGAGAAACTTGGCGATACTTGGTGATTATCACCCTGCCGTCGTCGATTGAAAGCCGCAGGTTTTCCCAAAGTTGCAAGCTAACTGGTGAGCGTTATATTAGAGATTCAAAGTTGCCGCTCAAACCTGGTACACAATATGGATCTAGGGTTTCGATTAATTAAATGTTTGACTATATGACACTATAACAAACATACCACCGGGTGAAAATACAAAACTAGCCCTATACTACACACTGCATATAAAAGACTCCAATGATTTTTGCCTTTTTAGGAACTGATATTTCAGCCAACTTTTTACTAGTTTAGCCCAACGATTGCCAACAATATAAAATAACTTCATGATTTTGTAGAAGAAGAATGGACAGAATAATCACAAAGTGGCTTGTTAAGCTGAAATATCATGCCCCTTTTTTGTTTTATTATGTCAAAACAAGACTCAGAGAATATATATTTACAACGTTAAAGGGACTTGGTTCTGTCCCTTTTCGATTTCAATGAGTCGTAGAAACATATGAGCCCTTTTCGTCCTCCCACAACTAGGCCTAAAAAATCTTTACTATTTATATACGGCTCTTAATTGGTTCCAAAAATGAGTCGGTTAAGCCTTTCAAAGTCCTTCATTCCCTTTTTCCTATTCCAAAAATGCCCTTCCAACTCTACATTTTTCTTTTCTTTTTTATTCCTCATTTCCATATATGTACTCTTAAGTTTATTTTTTCTAAAATACACTTGGCTTACACCTGCCAGTGGGACCGCATGGAGATGATCCAAGGACTGATTTTTTGCGACGATGATCTTTTCATCATTTAGATTTATATCAGACTACGGATCATCTCCATATGGGCCCACAAGCAAATGTAAACGTTTGTATCATTAATGCGACTTACACGTACCACCAGTTGGACCACGTGATGATGACCAAGGACTATTTTTGTGGCGATGATCTCATCATGATCATCGACATCAGCCCATGGATCATCAAAAAAGTCCACCTAATTATTTTAGTATTTGTATTTATTTACACTTCGCTTATATTTGTTTGTGGTGGTCGCATTGGGACGATCTAAGGGCCATTTTTTCTTTTACGATGATATCCCCATCAAATTAGCCCAATGTTAGGAACAAACTCCACGTAAGGACACGTGCGGCGGACTCGTCTTTGTAATGACATTACATCTCCACCTAATAAACCTTGGTATTCACATTATATCCCCCAACCAAAGAATCCATTTTTTTTTTCAAAAAATAAAATAAAAATTCATCAGACGCACTCCCTCTTCGACTCACTTTTTAGCTTTTATTTTGATTCCACCCAAATTTTTACATACTCCACCCACTTTATTGTTACACTTCGCTTACATCTGCCTACGTGGTTCACTTGGAGACGATCCAAGGGTTGAATTTGCTAATGATATCCTTATCATGTAGATTAAAACCAATCCTTAGAACATACCCACGTGAGTCCCAATAACAACTGCAAACGAAGTGTGAATAAGCGGGGTTCGATTTCCACATGTTCCACACACTTTATTTTTAAACATATTACAAGTTCTACTTTCACCACCTTATTCTTACACTCCACTTACATCTACCTCTAGGGCCGCATGAAGATGATCCAAGGGTTGAATTTTGTGGCAATGATCTTCTCATCACATAGATCAAAATTAGCCCTTGGACAATCTCCATGTTGGCCTCATAGGAAAATATAAATGAGGTGCAAGAGTAAGTGCAGTGGCAATAGAGAAAACGTAGGTTGTTACCCCTCTAGTGTGTGCTTCTTTGATCAAACCTTACGTATGGAACTAGAATTTGCAACGAGTCAAGGTAAGGCTCGAACCTAGACGGTTGGCAAGTCAAGATAACCAAACCCTGACTAGTTTATGAAACGGGTCTTTTTCTAACCCTAACACTGGCTAGTTTGACGTTTTTTCATATGAAACAAGTAAACGAGTAAGGGTCGATCCTAACCTAACAGGGTTAAAGAGGTAACGGGTCAAAAGTACTCAGCCCTAACCCTAACCCTAACTTGTTTAGCTAGCGAGTCAGGTTAGGGTAGGGTTGGCGGGTCCTACCATGTTTTGCCACCTCTATAGGGAACACATCTAACCACGGAATAAACCTAGCATAAAGGATGCATGCAACAAACCTGCGGAGGACTTGTATCATATAGATGACTAACCTAAGATTGCCATGAGAGAGGGTTTCAATTAACTAAAGAAAAAACAAAGTAGAAAATCGCATAAAAATTACAAGTGAGCACACTGACAGTGTACTAATTACTTGCAAACCTTGAAAACAAATTAGCCAGTTATGAATGCAGGTAGTGATTTTAGGAATTAAGCACACATCTAATTTTACTTTTATACTTGAAACTCTAAAATTTTGAAAACTGATGTGAGGTTTAACTGTTATAAACAACAGCTTGACAAGTACTAATAACTTATAACTATCTCAGGTCACGACCCACTAGGCCACTATAGTGATTGATCACATGCGTAAACCTTATTTTTGTTACACTGACCCAATTTCATTCTTACTTCTGATTGCTCTTATGGGTGGTTTTGGTTCGTTCCTTCTGCTTCAAATTCTAATGGTAAGATTGTAGTACCAACTACCAAGAATACTCTACATTTTCAATTTCACTCTTTGAGAAAAAAAAACAATAATTAATCCAAAATTGCTTATAACGAATCCTAAATTTTCAAAACAGACCAGAACTTAAACAGTGCATACATACCAAGTTAGGCATTTGGAGGGGCGGGTGTGTAGGCATCCATTCAGCTCTATTTTGTGCTTAAACCTTGTTATCTACAAAAAGAAAAGAAGTCAATTTTGTGCTTAATGAAGCATATAACAGGTTAGAACGAAATAATAAATTGTTGTACAAACAAATATAGCAGCACATCACTTACCACTCATAAATCTAAAGACTAAATAGCAGGTGTTCAGCACCTAATTGAAGCATAGCAGTTAACTTGGATTCGTAATAAAATGAAACAGAAGTTGAACAAGAAAAACCTTACATAATCGATAGAAAAATGTAGCATCTCAACTTCTATTTTTCGATAAATAGACTTCTGATTCCAAGATCCTTCAAAATAAAATATATTTGCAAAAATAAGTCTCAGTTTGAGCCTATGAATTAACTTCATTCGCCACTTCAATTCCCTTCACCATCATCAAGGACAAAGAAAAATGGTGGTCTGTGCTTTCCATGACCAGTATTTCCTTAAATGTACACATACAACATATATCCATCAAAACAAGATAGAGTTTGAAAAAGGGTAGTTAAAAATAGACATGAATTTCACACTAAAACAGCTTCTGAGAAGCAAGAACTCTCTAGCAAAATGAAAGAGTTCTTTCTTTCTTTTTTATGTTGAATGAATCTTTAAAAAGCGAAAAAAAAAAAAAAAAAAAACTACTTTCCTAGGACCTATTTTATTGAGATCAATTTCAAATAACCCATCATAATTGATGATTCTATCATAATCATAGAGCACTAAACACATTTTAGTGTCTTCCCATTTCTATCTACAACAGTAAATTGGTACAGAAATGACAGAATCAATAACAAACACATTTAGTGTTTTAAAATCAGATTAACAAAAAAATATAAGGTTCTAAGAGTTTAAAACCCAACTCAATTTAACCCCCATCAAGAACAAACATATTTCCCCACAAATCTCTAAGTATTACTAATTCTCTTTTATTCTTAAAACTTAAAAATCTGCACCAAAAACCTAATTAGCATAAACAGAGGATTTTGGGGATTCAATCGTACCCTAACCTAGAACAAAGAGGCATAAAAATCTGTTCCTAACATTAAGAATGGATTAGTAAAACGTAATTCCCAAATTAATTTGGTACCTCAGAAAAAGAAAATTATTTAACCTAATTTACATAGTTCAACTCAAGAAAATAACTTTTATTTAGTTCAAAGAGGACGAAATTACATTTTACCTTAAATTGATTTCAAAGCTCGATGAAGAATCCCTCCTCCAATCGACTCCTCTTTTTCCCTCACTCCTTTCTTTTCTTTCTACAAAAACCGCGGAGGAAGACCACAAAACACGAAGAAAAGGGGCCCGGTCTTAAATACAGCCGGGGATATTTTCGCACAACTAATTACTATACCCACGTAACTTTTGCCGAATTATTCGATGGTAACTCAGAACCAACAGTCAAATTTTATAAAATAAATTGTTGGTAACCTAGAACTACCAAACCAAGTGTCAAGCTATTTTGTATTGCAGGGGATATGGAACCAACAGTACAAATTTGAGTTACATGGTTTTAGTAAAAAGTTGTGTGGAAACATCAATGGTCGTTAAATACATTAATGTTTTTTCGGAAATGATATTGGGATCGAACCCAAACCGAATCCATGTGGGGTCCGTCCACTTGAAAAGTATCCAAAAGCTAAAATTTTTGTGATGTTGTTCACCTCACCACCACGTATATCATCCTCACGAAAAAAAAAATTAGTCATTTCTAAAACTTCTATCTCTGTTAAAAGTTAATTGGAATTTTCTACTGTTGATTTTCAACTAAGTTCTAATCAATTTTTTATGATATGGTTAAAATTTTAGAATCGGCTGAATTTTTTTTTAAGATGATCTTCATGGTAAAGTGAACACCCTTACCAAATTTTAACCCTTGGATACAATCCAAGTAAACGCCACATCAATTCAGTTTGGGGTTTGTCCCCAGACCTGTGGTCCCAATATTATTTACTTAAAAAATTGTGGTGGTGCTATTGGGACCGAAGGGTTTGGGGATCGAATCCAAACCAAAATCATGTATGGTCCACTTGAATTGTGTCCAAGGGGTTTAAATTTGGTGAAGGTTGTCATCCTCACCTTGTAGATCATCTTCAGAAAAAGATTAACCCATTCTCAACCCCCCTCCCCCTACACACACACACAAAGGGGTCTAAAAAAAAGGAGAAATTTTAATTCCACCGCGCTTTTTTTTTTCCTTTGTGATTATCTCACAATATTGTTAGTTTGTTATCCTCCATTTTACACCGGTTTATGGAGAACTGCATAGAATACTCCAAGGTCAATTTGAATCATTTATCTTAACTATTAGGCTTAACCATCTTGTAATACAGTCAAGAGTTTTATAATAATGTGATTTGTTCTGAGGAGATCATCCTCGTAAAAAATTAACCCTTGAATCATTTCTTTGTGGGGGTCCGTAGACTGATGTAAATAATGCGTAAAAATAAGTAGGACATTATTTAAAACAAAGTGGGGGTGGAATTAAAACGTCATATTTTTTTTGGACCCTCCTTTAAGGTGGGGGACATTTTTTAGAAAGAGGGGTACTGGTGCAACAAGGCTTGGTCTTATTCATACAATGAGTTTATAATGGCATGTGGGACCCAACATAGTGATGATTCAAGGGCTAATTCAAAGTTACGATATTCTGCTCATCATGTAGACACCCTCACCCAGTATCATCACTGGATCAACTTCATTTGCGCCGTACAGATAATATATGAATAACTATATATGCATATTGAGTTTACGATTACATATGGGTTCACATAGACATGATTTAATGACTTGGTTTACTGGTTTTCTATCTTGAGTGACTTCCAAACTTTTTACCTTATGCTACCCAATAGTTTACAAAGGGTGCTGTTAAAGGAGTTCCCCAAAATGTTTGGGGGATAGACAAGTTAAATGGTCTTTTAGTCCAAAATCAAAGATCTAAATTATTGGTAAGAAAAGAAAAAAAAAAGGCATGACTTTTTTTTTCTTCTTCTTTACGGTCTGATTTTTTTTAAAGAAAAAATCAAATTCGACCGTCAATGGACGAATTCGATCATCTTCTTCGAATTTGTTTTTGGATCTGAAATAATTTTTTTTGTTTGAAGAAAAAATAAAATAAAATTTTTCTTTAAAAATTTAAAAAAAAAACGATCGTGAAGAAGAATAAAAAGAAAAAGAAGAAAGAAGAAGAAAAAGAAGAAGAAGAAAGAAGTAGTGATGGTGGTGATAGACACATTTTTTGTTAGGGTTTTTTAGGGTTGAGGTGTTTTTTAGGATTGGGTGGAAATATACAGTCCCATTCCTAGAGAACCACTCCCCTAGTAAAACTAAATCCATTCCCCTAACCAACTTAAAAAATTTGATCTACCCCGCCCAACCTGTCCATCCCCCAAACATTTTTGGGAACTCCTTTAACAACACCATTTACAAAATGTCTTGTTGGTCTTCCATCTAGAGGACCTTCCAAATGGCTGTTTGCCATGTATACATTATATATATATTTTTTGTTTTTTTACTTCCAATCGAGAAGGAGACCTGGCGGTCCTTCAAGCAGAGTAAAATGTTGGGCGTAAGGGTAAAATGTTGGGTGGAAATATCGGCATCCTATATATAAAACTATATAATTTATTTGTTGCAGAAGAACAGAAGATCTTCCTCTTTTTGCTTCCCCAATTAGGGCTTTGTAGTTCTTCGATTTCTTACCTGATTTTTTTTTCTTATTGTCTCTCTCTAATGGCGTCGTTCGCAGATGCTCCAGTAGGTGATGCGAAATCAGGAGAGAAGATCTTTAAGACCAAATGCGCTCAATGCCACACTGTTGAAAAAGGCGCTGGTCACAAACAAGGTAAAAAGAAAAAAAAAAAAAAGGGCTTTTCTTTTCTGTTTGTTAATCACATTGAACATTTCTTCTTCTTTGAATCATTGGAGAACTTTGAGGCAAATCATTACAACTTATATTCGTCTGTAGATCTTAATGATTGAAGCTTACTGAACGATTTGTTGTTTTCTGGCTATTGTTCCTCTTAATTTTAGTTTCTATTACTGTGAAGAATAATACTATTTGGGGATTCAAATGTGGTAAGTGGGTTTTGGATTTCTGTTTAATTTTGAATGAAAATAGGGCTGTTGGGATTTTCTGGGTTAGATTAGAATTAGATAGAGGCTGAAGATTTACTGGGTATTTATCCAATAAGATCCTGGAAAATCAATTCTGATTTGCAAATAATGATAATCAATAATCTATTCCTTGATTGTTTTCACCTTGAAATGCCATTTTTCTTTTTTCCTATTTTCGATCGATAAAAAGACTCATTGAAAGAACATCAAAAATTGCTAAAAGAATACAGGAACATTTTGCAATGCCATTTATAATAACTGGTTCTTAAGTAGGCCAATTTTTTTTTTTTTTGGCAAATAATATATTTCATATCTCCAAGTCAATTTCAACTTTAGTTAATTAATTGACTTATTTTAGTTGATTGGAGGGATAGATTTTTCTTGTCTTATGCTTTACTCATGTTGGCTAAGACAGTTCCGCACTTGTTTACCCTGTTTTCAAGTGGTACATATAAATGTCTGCACATTTCTTTTAGCCAGAACAAAAAATATGCACACCGCGAAGATCGATCCCTGTAAACATTTACAAGAATATACTAATATAGAAAAAAAAAGATTCGCAAGCATATCATGCCCCAACAAAGCTGCACAACATTCTTGAACTTCAATAATTTCTTTCTGAAGAACTTATTGCAACAAACCTTGCTGCTTGAGGTTTAAGATTTAGAGCCTGATGTTGAGTTAGGAGTTGTAAGTTTCATATTTATCTGTGAGCTTTTGGGTAATGATGTCTGTTTTCCCTTTGTTTTCCTTTTTTGTTGTTGTAAATGTGGTATGTTTTAGTAATTATTAATTAAGAATTAATTCCTCTTCACAATTTGTCTTTAGAGGAATGTTAGTGAAGAACTTGCCTCTTTGTAGGATACCTATACCAAACTAGGTGTCCCAGTAATTTACCTGGGACCTAAAAGGGGTGTAGATAACCAATTACTCCTTTATGGGAAGTTGTCATACAAGGAAGGCCAGTGTCTTTTTGTTTGGTTGCCTCAAGCATATCCCTTTTTGTCTTAGTTGTGGTTTTATTTTTCTTTCTTCTATCAATTAGTTGAGCTATCAATTTATGAATTAACGAACTTTGGGCCATAAGGCTTTTTTTTTTTCACCATTTAACAGTATTTTATCATTTGTTCAAGTAATGACTTTGGTGTTTGGTTTGTAGGGCCTAACTTGAACGGTCTTTTTGGGAGGCAGTCGGGTACAACTCCTGGTTACTCATACTCTGCTGCAAACAAGAATATGGCTGTGATATGGGAGGAGCCAACATTATATGATTATCTGTTGAACCCAAAGAAGGTAATATCTAAGCATACATTATCTAAGAAAAACAGAACCCGGAGATTTATTCTTATAACACAGACGAGTGTTAGAATCTGACACTGCCTATACTTCTATTTGTTTGCCTCTGCAGTATATTCCTGGAACCAAGATGGTTTTTCCTGGTCTGAAGAAGCCACAAGAACGCGCTGATCTCATTGCATACCTGAAGACTTCGACTGCCTCTTAGATCAACAATTCTTGTTTTGCTTAAAAGAAGCAGAGTGAGAGATCAACAAATTGGTGGAAGAATTTTGATACCTATTTCTTACTATTCTATGATTTTTTTGTTCTAATAAGTTCACATTAACCAGCTTTCTTAAGAGATCTAGTTAATCATTTTTTAAACCTTCTTGATTAATTTTACGATGATCATAAAGGTTACTGATCCCGCTGTCATGCGGTTTTAATGGATCATGTATTTTGTTTCATTCAATATATTCAGTTTACTTTAATTCGAACTGGGGAAATGAATAAAATGTTATTAAAGAAGTCCGAATACAGGAACGATCATTTTTGTTATTTTGATATTGTTTACTTCTATTTTACTAGCAATTTATTGAGATTGATTTTGAAGGGTTTTGGTCCTTTTGGGTGTTGTATAATCTCTTAGAGAGAAAATTTTAGGAAAAAGAAGTTGATCTATTTATCTTCTAGTTATGGAAAAATTCCAATCTACTTTGGGGAACAAACTAGATTTCAGTTAGAATTTGAGATGGTGGTATGGTTGTCAGATTCTGTAAGGACAAAAAAAAAAAGAGAGACTGTTATAGCATCCTGATAATCTTAACAGAACAATGAAAAATAAGGATAAAGAGGTAAAAAAAAAAGGTTTTAAGTTCATTACACAGTGAGAGAATTTTGGCTCCAATTGTAGGGGTTTTCTTACACAAGATGACAACCTATTGTCAAGTAGGTGGTTCATGTAGTTATTGTCTGGGGGCTCCCACAACTCATCAGTTCCTATGTGCCAAACTTGAGCCAATAGTAGTCTGTCAGGTGGCAAAAAGAACAATATTGTGGATGCATTGTTGCAATAAGATATTGAATTGTGAAAATCTTGAACAAAGTTTCAAGACAGAGACCCAACCAGGAAGGTCACCAGAAAACTTAAGAAACAATATTAAAATTACATTTCCCTGTTGTAGCAGATCAAAATTGTAGTTGTTGTAAGTAAGAGAATTCCAGGGTTTACTGCACTAAAAACAACTTGAAAACCACAAAACTGAGGTTACTAAAATTATAAAATCAAACTTAAATCTTCAATGTCTTTTAGGGAAGAAGATAGGTAAAAAAAATAAAAAATGAACAGATTTAAATATAACAAGAACAAAAATGCAGCAATAAATAACAATATCTTCATACAGTAACCCTAACAAAAAATATTGCCCAAGTTTTATGGATCCCCAAATTCCCCCAAACTAGTTAGGAGTTAAAACCTTCTAAAATTCCATTAGTTCCCATGTAATCCCAAAATCCCCAATTACAATGAATTGATGAATACATGAAACCACAGTTACAGATCATATAAAACAAATATCTTAACCCAGGAAGATATCCACTTTTATGCATCTTGGAATCTACAAACATCAAAGGGGTTTCCTAAATTAGAAAAATTAAAACCAACCCAAAAAAAAAAAAAGAAAATAACAAAAAACCCATCAACCATCTTCTGCACCTCTTCTAACAAGAGCCAAGTACCCAACAACTGCACAAACAGCTGCAACAATATTACCCTCCTTAAGCAAAATCTTCATCACAAACCCAGTAATATCAGCTGTAATTTTCCTTCCTTCAAGAACAAGAGCTCTTCTAGGTTTCCCACAGAAAGTTAGAAGCACCAAAACAGTGATCCAAGTCATAACCATGGCAGGAACTGCGACAGCAAGAGCTGCTGCCATTGAAAGAAGCCCAAAAACAGCACCCAAAAGCACAGAAGCATAAAGTGCAGGCCATCCAGAAGATTGAGAAGAAGAAGTGTTGGATTTGTACCAAAATAGGATTTTATGAAGGAATTTCCATGAAGAACAAAGAAGAAGACCATAAACAAAAACAAAAAGAAAAACCCATGTTCTTCTTTTGCCCATCAATCTTCTCAACAAACTGGGTTTGATGGTGTTTGGGTTTTCATTTTCAATTTCATCTGCCATTGAAGAAGAAGATAAGACTTCTGTTTTCTTGGGTTTTTCAAGATTTCCTGTTGTTTGAGTCTTGATGAGAGCAGATTTTGGTGGATGTGTTTTTTCTTTTTCTTTTTTTTCCAGTGTTCACCCAAATGAGTCCTTTGTCTTTGTTTTTAATGACAATTGAGTTATTCTATGTACCTTTCCTTTAGGGTTCTTATAAAATCAAAGCTACATTTTTTGGACCAAAAGTCTCTGTTTGGGTCTTAACGACTTAGAATTTGGGAATGGTCATTACAATCATCTCTCGCTTTCCGCTTTGAAGATTCGTTTCAGAATTTGGTTTTGGTTTTGTTAGGTCTATTTCTTTTGTGTTTGTGAAGGATGCATTAAAGTAAGTGGTTTAGGGATTCCTCTATACTTTTTAACTATGTCCACCTTTGGAGTTTGGACTGATCATTTTTATTACTTTCCGATCAAGGGTTTGGTTGAATTTAGACCGTTCGATCGTTGGCTATATATCTACGATTACGAGTCGAGATATTGATCCACGAATACGACGGTGAGGATTTGTGCATCATTTAAGTCGTGCAAGAAAACGCTTACCCATAAAATGATCCAAATTCCAAACTCCAAAACTGTATTTTGGTGGACCAACAGTCAGAGCACCTTTGTTAGGCCACTCAGCTTATTTTGGGGGTGAGTAGTATTTTCCTTTCAATAATGCTTCTCTGGTACAGAACTCACCTGAGTAGTACATAACCGTCCAAATGAATCAACACTTTGAACCTTTACACTTTGACAGAAAAAAATTTGTATCTTAAATTTGACAGAACTGAAATTTATTGGCAATTGTGGACTTTTAGGTGAACTTCACAATTCAAGAGGATCCTACTCACTACAATTCAAAATGAATTTGAGATTCAAGAGGATCCCACTCGACATAAGTATTAGGCTTTTTCATAAAAACTTAAGGGGACAAACTACACATGTAGGCGTTAGATGATCTTGAAGATTCGTCTGATGAAAGGATCCGACAACATGTACATGGGTGTCGCATGTGTGGCGATCCCCATCGTAATCCTACATTGTTCAAATAATGTTTTCTTTTAGTTTGAGCAAGGCCAACATAGTGGCCAAGTTACATAAGACCTCGAGTGGATGCATCAGAGGACTTCAAATCTTATGTAATGAATGTGATCTTTCCTATTTAAACTCGAGTTCATATGACGATATTTACATAAAGGTTTTATGCAACCCCATCACCATCATAGATTTATTCCTTTATTTTGCCTGCACTTTCAAGTGTGTGACAAAACTTCCTACCTAATTGTGATATTTATCAGCCCCACCGACTCATTGTCACTGAGGAGTGCTGGTTATCACACCCTCTGTTTTACCATATGGGCACCCACTTTATAATCGCAGCCCCTGCAGAATGTAATTGCTCTTTTCGCACCACAAAAGGAACCAATATTTATTTGGAACCAATTTGGAGTTTTGGACTAATCTCCATTTTCGCAGGCCCCAATTTAATAACTTTCTTGCTCAGCTATCTCAGTTCCTCATTCAATTCAAGTTGGTGAGGTGTAAAAAAGACTTTGTTTTGACCTAATTCTGCAAATATTACTGAGAATACGATTGAAATTCATCTTCTCTTTTGGGTAATTTTTCTGGGAAAGATGATGGAGAAGAACCCAGACGGACTTGCACTGTCTTTCTCTCTCTTCCTCAATTCTAGCTCTAATCCCCACATACTGTACTTCTTCAGATGACTATCTTTAACTTCCCCATCTTCGATTCTCTGTCTCTATCATTTGTCTCAACGACGGAGCTCTCTTAGTCCTTCTCATAGGTAACTTCTTCCCCCTTTTTCTGGGATGCAAATTCGTGCTAATTTTAGTTTTTCATTAGGTTTTTAATTTTGGGTCTTTGTAGTTTTCTTTGAATTGATTAATGGTGCAGTCCGACTGTTTGACAATATGGCTGAACTAATTAAACTTTATGAATGAAATTATTTGGATAAATTTAATACTATTTTGCTAGGTACTCTTTCAAGAGTCCAGAAGTTTTAGGAAGAATGACAGGTACCACCATCTTTGCCTTCTGCATTTCATGATCCGTATGTTAACTTCACAACATTTTGTATATACAGTAGGTCTCTCAGTTGAGTTGGTAAAGTCGTTGGGTGTTGAACTACAACCTGGGTTTGAAACCCGCCTACACCTTAACATGTTATCAATTAACCAATGACCTGCCCAAAAAAATTTTGCATATACACAACTAGGATGGACATCTGACTCAAAATTTTCTCTAGTGTCCCTCTGCCATTTTTCAAGTTATTGTATTTTTGCATTCACTGTTTTTGGAAACAATGTGTTGATAGACTTTGATTTGGAAAATAATTAAATACTGAAGGCCTAATATACCCTTCTTCTCTTTGGGTATATACTTCAAATTATATGTTTTATTTGTCTATTAATTTGGGTTTACATAATATGTTGCATGTGTCTATTTGGATATCCATAGATATAAAGAATCTGATTATTCTTGCTCAGTTTTGTTGCCTTTTTTCTTATTACACGACTAATTTAGTTTCTGACAAATAGCTTCTTGTATCTATAATCTTTGTTCAATTTTTAATGTACTTTTACTCACTCAACTTTATAGGAAATGGAAGGCGAAGCTGTACGAAATAAGACAGTTGATATGGATACTTCTTCAGCTGATGATCTGTGTGATGACAATGAAGCAAATGAGCATAATTTAGATGAGAGAAAAATAACTGAAGAACCCAAGGTTGGGATGGTGTTTAGCTCCCAAAATGATGTTCAACAATATTATACAAATTATGGTCAGCGAGAAGGGTTTGGTGTAATAAGAAGATCACAAAAAAGTGGAGACGACGGGATTGTGAGATACGTCACACTTGCATGTTCTCGAACAAGGAAGAGACAATGCACCACAAAGAATCCTTTGAACTCAAAGCTCACAACAAAGACGCAATGTCAGGCTAAGATAAGATCAACAATGCAGCATGATGGTAGCTTTAAATTGACCACTGTGGTGCTTGAGCATAACCATGCATTGAGTCCAGGGAAAATGTGGTATTTTAAATCTAACAAGAAGTTGGATCAACATGTGAAAAGAGGACGTGAGTTAAATGATCAAGCTGGGATGCGCGAGGTTAAGCGTTTTAATTCTTTTGTTGATGAAGCTGGGGGATATGAGAATCTAACATTTGGTGAGAAAGAATGTCCAAATTACAGTAGTGAACCAAGAAGGTTAAGACTTGGGGTAGGAGATGTTGAAGCAATCTTTAAATATTTTGTAAAAATGCACAATAAAAACTTGATGTTTTTTTATGTGATGGACTTGGATGAGGAATGTCGTGTAAGGAATTTATTCTGGGCCGATGCGAGGAGTAGGGCAGCATATGAAGCCTTTGGAGATGTGGTTATGGTTGACACTACATATCTCAGAATGAAGTATGATGTACCTTTTGTTCCTTTTGTCGGAGTAAATCATCATGGGCAATCTGTGTTGTTAGGTTGTGGTTTACTGGCAAATGAGGATATTGGGACATTTGTTTGGTTATTTGAGTCTTGGTTGGCATGTATGTCAGGAATTCCTCCAAAATCCATAATTACTGATCAATGCAAAGCTATTCAAAGGGCTGTTGAAATGGTGTTTCCAGATGCTAGACATCGATGGTGCTTATGGCATATAATGAAAAAGATTCCTGAGAAATTGAAAGGATATTCTCAGTATGAAGCTATCAAAGTATCTTTGCGAGATGCAGTTTATGAATCTTTCACCAAAGATGAGTTTGAAGATGGATGGAGAAAGATGATTGGCAACTACGGTCTTCATGAGAATGAATGGTTAAAAGGATTATATGACGAGAGACATCGTTGGGTTCCAATCTATATCAAAGAAACTTTTTGGGCTGGAATGTCAACTACACAACGTAGTGAAATTATGAATACATTTTTTGATGGATATGTGAACTCGAAAATGACTTTGAAACAGTTTGTGGAACAATACGACAAAGCTTTAAGAAGTAAGATAGAAAAGGAAAACCAGATGGATTATCAATCTTACACTTCAAACTATGAATGCATAACTCACTTTGAAATTGAGAAACAGTTTCAGGGAGCCTATACTAATGCAAAATTTAAAGAATTTCAAGAGGAGTTGATGGGAAAGATCTATTGTTGTTCCTCTCTTGTTAAGGAGGAAGACTCAGTTTGTGTATATGAAGTCACTGAGTACATAAAAATAGGAGCTAGTGGGAAGGATGTGATGTTTGTTGTTTTATTCAATGAAGTAGAATTTGGAGTGAAGTGTATGTGTCATTTATTTGAGTTTAGAGGCATTATTTGTAGGCACGCACTTTCTGTGCTCACTCAAAGAAAAGTGCAAAAGGTTTCATCAAAATATATTCTCTCTCGATGGAGGAAGGACTTGAAGCGAAAATACACTCTTGTTAAAGCCAGCTATGATGATTTGGGTGTCAATCCAAGTGCACAGCGGTATGATGAGATGTGCAAGGTTTTTTCCGAAATTGCGACACATGCAGCAGATTCTAAAGAGAAGTGTAATCTTGTGAAAAATGGTCTACGTGAGTTACAAGAAAAAGTCATTGGCAATGAATCAATGTGGGAGTAGCTATGTGATTGCTCTGCCTGCTGCAAACCAGTTACAAATGGTTAGTGAGATTGAAAACAAGGAAGCATAAATGTAATGGCTTCTTTGTTTGTGTTACTACTTGCTGAAAATTTAGTATAATTTTTTAAGCATTGCTTATTTATGTTGACTGTTTTTAATGTACCGTAAATAGGCAAACCTTGAGTTGCGTATCGGGAGGCAGTTTTGTGTTTTCTCCACCTACATCAACTGGGTGGCGTGGTCCAACTCAACTATGCAGGGGTGGCTATGATGTGGAAACTTGAACAGACATCGGTTCAGTTACTGAGGTAAGAACACTGATTTACTTCAAATCAAACTGTACCATTCATAGCCATAAATCAAAAACATATTCTGTTTCATCTAAAAAAGGACTAGAAAATTACATCCAAGGAAAAGCAAAATTAAACACGAGAAAACAGAGGATCACTTCAAATCCAGTGTCAACCATTAGTGGAACCGCGGACCCTTGGACAATCACACGGGCTCCCTTAGCTTTTGACCCAACTGATAATTTTCCTTGTCTAAAACTGATTTTCTTCCTAAATCCAAATATACCGTTGACACGACTTGTTTTAACCAACTTTTAACACACTCAATACCGCTGGATCAAAGCAAATAAAAGGGTTGGATTTATTGCTGACATGTCACTAAACAACTTTAAACTTATTACCTCTCAGTTAATTTCTCGCTATACAACATTCATGTTCCCGAAGTTGGCTGGCATTCAGTCTGGTCGAATGAACGTAGACCAGAAACGTGGCCCATATGGCCTGCGAAAATCAGAGAGAACTCTGGTCCGGTTTGCACCAGTGAAATATACAGCCTTTGAGTTTGTGAGTTAATTGATCCATGGTAGCCTTATATCTCTAACTCTCTTGATTGTTCAGTGCCAAATTTAGGGTGATCTATTACTTCAAAGCGGTTGATATCTGAATCCATGATGAGAACTCTAGAAACATGGCTTATGAATTAATGGAAGAGAAAGGATATACTGATTATGTTTGCTAAATTTAGAGGAACTTGAGAATTCAAATCATTTCTTTCTCAAATACAGCCTTAGATTTTCAGATCAAATCTTAGTCCTTTTGAGACCCGCGGCTTCTGAATTTCTTGCAGAATATTGATTTAGCAACAATAAGAATTGAGAAATTAGCAAAAAAAAAATGACACGGTTTCCTTGCTGTTTGGTTTCAGATTGAATATTAAGATCCGATGTGAATTATCACAAACTTTGATATCTTGTCTCCGTAACCTGCTTCGGTGCTTCCTTATATTCTTGTCTTTCAGAGTGGAGCTCCAATTTATGGAATGGAGAGCTTTTGCACTCTCTTCTACATAAAGAATCTAATAAGAATTGCAAGCTAACAGGAGTCAAAGCCACAGTTACTCAAAATTTTGAAATGTTGTTCCAAAATCAATTTACTCATTCCCAGTTAAGTTTTTCATTATCTGAGCACTTACTAGACGAAGATCGTCACTTGTATAATCTATCCTCCATTTTCAGAAAAGAACCAATAAAAATGGTTTTTTTTTTTTTTTATTATTAGATTAAGTGGTGAGAAGTTAATAACCAAGTCCAGTTGTTATTTCGAGTACTTTGCAGTCACTTTTTAAATGAACAGTGCTTAGCATAATTGATGAAGTTATTCTTAGGGCTGCTCCCTCCTACCAATGTTTTTAAAACTAATGTTCATGCTTCTTTATCCTCTTAACATCCCTTGGGTTTAACATTGGATTGGTTATTTGGGACTTTGCAGGGTGACATTGAGGAGCCAAAGCCATCCACTCATATATACAAATGTAGAAGCTGCTGAATGCTTCACTGATTTGGAAGATACTAAATGGGTTAGAGTTAAATATCGAGAGAATGTATATAGGAGACTGCAAATCCATTATTAGGTTTTTGAAGAATGGAAAATGATCAATCAGCTGGGGAAATCTTGGGCTTTTGTTTGATTAGTATTTTGGTGCTCTTTTAATGGAAAATTTTATATTTTGGCGTTATAATTATGCACATGTAAACTTTCTAGCTCTTGGATCATTGCTAGGCCCTATGTGGACTGAGGTTTTTTATGGTTTTTTTTTTTTAACCCGGGGTCAAGTGTTCCCTCTCAAAGTGAAAAGGTGTAAACTTCTAAAATCTAATAAGAGATTTGATTACTAAAAAGGGGTCAGGTATTTCAGCTGAACATTTTACTAGATTTAGCCCAATTATTTGTTGGTTTTGGGAAGAGATTTATAAAAAGGCCTGTCGATTGTATAAACCTGACTTATATTATGATTGTAATGTCAGCTCTACATAACCTAAGTCATTTTTTATTGTGATATGAGTTGTTGGGCTGAATTATAAAAAAAGTTAGGCTGAAATATCAGTTGCCTTGCTAAAATCTTTACAAATTGGCAATTTGCAATTGAATGATGAGTTAAGGTGGGTTTCTTCGGTAAGTGGCTTTTCAAGTATTAATTAGGGCTTCAGAGGTCCCACAAATTGATTCTTGGAACAGCTATTGGTAGGTTTTACCTGGAAGCTCTCTTCTAAGTCCTCAAATGGATAGTCCAAAAATCCAAGATTAGGAGTTAAAAATACAATCAGAAGTGGCTTTCTAATTACCAAAAGAAGAAGAGGGAGGTTATTGCACCCCCTCTTAGAACGCCCCCTTATAACGCCCCCTCCTGTGGGGCCCACATGCGATGCATCTAAGGGCTGATTTTTTTACAGGATGTTCTTCTTACTATGTATATCATCATATTAAAAA
>MVGT01002442.1:165277-200548 GCA_002174775.1 Macleaya cordata | reverse complement strand
CTAAGGGTCGGGTTCTCTGTAGGTCCCATTCCCATTTCATTTTGCACACTAACAAAAATTCTCAAAGAACATTACATAAAATAATATTTTTTTAATGTTAAAATTTTTGAGAATATAAAAATAATTGAGATACATGTATAATTATATTATAAAAATTATATATTTATTATTATTTAAATAAATATATTAAATAATTTATAGATAATTATATATTCAATAAATGGGGCGTGGACGGGGTGGATAATGTGATTCTCGTTTTCGCCCCATCCCCATCGAGTATGTAATTTCCTTCCCATCCCCTTCCTATTAGGGGCAGATCCCATGAGGACTCGACCCCATGGGGATTATTGTTGTCCCTAAAAATATCTCTCCTACTTCTTGCATCGAATAAATCTAAACATAAGAGGATCAACCATGAGACCATCTACACTTTGATCCAAAGGCTAAGACTCGCTTGAATTGAATAAATCTAAAAATATTAAAAAAAAAACGTGTATAATATAAGAGCATCTAAGTATTTCACATTGTTGATGATTGATTCTTTATGTTCACAAATTGATGGTTTTTCTATCTTTTGTCTGGAAAATGCTACAAGCACCTTGGATTTGCACCTTTACTAATACCTCTGATTATTTTATTCAAATTAGACCAAAATTAGACCTAAGTTAGACCAAGTTAAACTCAAATTAGACCCAAATTAGACCCCGGGTATGATTTTGTGTGCAAATCCGGGGTGCCTGTAGCATTACCCCTTTTGTCTGCATCATTTATGGCACCTTTTTTTTACTTATTTCATCATTTGTGACTGTATTCTACTATTCTCTACCTGATAGTGGTTTTTTTTTTTCTCTTACCCCATTATTTTCATATACTTATAATTGCGCAGTAGCCTCATAAAAAATAGATGTTATTTTTATTTTTATTAATACGAATGTGAAGAAATTTATTACTGGTGTAAATTTGTTTTCTTTTGAAACAGCCTAGGTTTAAAACTAGATGAAGGTGGGACCAATAGGTAGTTGTGAGTCTTGTAACTAGTGGGGTCATTAATAAATCATTCTTTCTTATTCATCTATTAATGTAATCATCATGACATGTTATAAAGTTAAATGTGAGAGATGATGTTTACAGATCTGGATACATTTGATTATTCAAGAAAGAAAGATGGGTTGAGTGATGGGTACATTGTCCCTTCAAAACTATTTTCTTTATTTGCAAATTGGTCTTCTCCCACTCCCATACCTTTACTTCTTCTCCAAATTGTGTTTTTTTCTTTTTTCTTTTTTATTGGACTAGAAAATTTTGTGATCAAAATTTTGATATGACTGGCTCCATCTGCTCTCCCGACCTCGAGATTCGTATGATAAAATCATCCAACGGCATTCGATCCAAGACGCCTGCGATATAATTATGGAGAGGCCTTCTCTCCTCCTTCAAAGTCTAGGTCTTCATAACTCACACCAAAGAAGGAAGAAAGGCAAGCCCCATGTAACATAAAAGGCAAAATCTGTTATTGTTGATAGCACAATTTTAGGTTAAATCTCGACCGCATCAAATTAACGATCTCATTAAAAACAGTTTTAGTTTACGTCAAAAAAAAATTTGTTATACATTTTTTAAAAAATGCAAGAACTTGAATCTTGATAGATAGAGAAGATCTCTTTTCATTTCTTCAAGTAAAGAGGCTTTTTCTTACAAATACTTTTAGCCTTGTAACATGAACAAAGGAAACCCACTACTTATGGTTACATATCACCACCACATGTGAAACTAAAATAACCAAAAAATAAATGTAAAAGATAAAAGACCAAGATGCCCTAGCAGATGTTGTAGGGAAAAGGGAGGGAGAGGAAGTCATTTGATATTTATTTGGAATTGAAATATTTACAACAAAAAAAAGAAGAAAGAATATATATATATCAACAATTCCAAGACAAAAATCAGAGATATTCTTCTCTTTTATAAGAGCAGATCTACTTCATTAATCCGCTTAATTGTTTCTTCCTGTAATGAATAATATTGAGATATTGGAAGTGGGAAAAAATTTTACTCTTTTGACTAAATGTATTTAAATTGAATTGTTATCCCTAATACCGGCTGAAGCTTTACGATGGCGCCTTGAACCTGGTCTCCTCTCTCTCCCACGCTTTGGTGGGCTTTTCCTTATTGGAGTCTTTGCAAACCTATCTGTGATAATTGCGCGTGATGATTTCCCCCGTGGTTCATTAGTAGCTGCAGTTGGAGGAGGCATGTGCTCTAACACATCCCTATGGTACGTCTGCACCATTGCAAATCATAGTTTTGCATTATAACATGTCTAAGCTGCTTCAGACAGAAACGAAATCGAAAGAACGAAAGATACAAAACCTCCTGGCACCAGTTAACAGAACCATAAAAAGTATGTGTGTTATAACTATATTGATCAGAGACCATGTCTATACATGGATCATAATTTCCTCAGCCATGCTTATGAGCTTATCAGGAAAAAGAAAAAAAAAAATTAACCTCCTGGCACATATCAAGCTTTCGAGCTTCCATTGGTAATAAGCAAGAACTTCTTTTGGATTAACCAGGGGGCTGTAGACCAATACAAGGTTAGTAGTTTGGTTTTCTGTTACCAAAAGGATCAACCCTTATCCTAATTTCAAATTTATGTAATAGAAAGATGTGAAAAGCAAGATGATTGAGAAATAAACGAGGTTTCTCCATATATTTTACTAGTAAAATTTGCAAATGGAAAGATACAGATAAGGTAATTAATACAGGAATTTACCTGAACGACAAAGTTGCGCCTTTCACAGTCCATAAACATGTCCACACTCCAATTAACTTTTGACATTATCTTGTCTCTCACCGTAGAAAAGCTGAGCTGGTCCCTGGAAGTAAAACGGTCCACTTCGTTGAACCAGAGACAGGTAAAAAGGTTGGTAATAGGAATGTGCTCTCTTATGATCACACATCCTTCAGGAACATCTGTAGAAAACCCAACTCGACGTGAGTGAAGAACAGAGAGGAACCAACTACGACAAAAACAAAGGATCAAGCACCCACCACTGGTGATTGGAAGCTTAGCTTCAGAATAAGGGGTCAAACCCTCCCTCTTATAAAACTCAACCTGAAAATCAATGGAGGCATTTTCGTATTTCCCTGCAGCTTTATTAGCCTCTGCCTCCTCAAACACATCAAAACGTCTGTAGTGCCTGGAGATTGCAAAGGTGACATTCTTCCTCCACAAGAATCTGAAAATCAATGGGTCAATTAAGGCACCATAATTATATTGTTTCCCCATATTCCAGTAGCCCTAGAAATCTGATAAATGCACAATGATTCCAAAATGGAGCATAAGGAGGAAGATTGCAGTCTTGCACTGGCCTTCCCTTATGTTTATGGCCTATGTATTCTCACAATAAGGTCATAAAAATTCAGTTCCAGCTTATCACCCAATAAATAGCTTATTTGATCATGATCAGGTTAACCAACCAACTTGGGCAGTTAAATTCTAGAATTGTGGTGAATGATTGATGTTATGGGGAATTTGAGTTTCAGCATCCATCAGATTTTTTACATTTTTTCATTTTGAGATCAGTAGCATCGATTATTATAGTTAGCACAGAATAGAGACTACAAACTGACAAGAAGTTAAAAGATTAGCTCAGCAAACCATTCATTTTCATGTAGGAATTGCAAATCAAGTGGGTGTAATAAGAATTAAGAAGCTCATATTGTAGGTGGAGGGTCAATTTTAGAGCAATTATGGAACTTTGAGGTTCCTTTAGGCAATCATCTCAAGACATTGCCTACTTTGCACACTAAGGGAAGGATCTAGACGAGGAATGTATCAATATATATCATATGTTTCAGCAGTATACATTTCAACCTCTGTCCTGTTCATCTCTAGACCATTACCAACCAAAAACACAAACTAACACGAACCAACGAAAAGAATAAAGGAAAAGGCATTACATCATGTACCAATCAATTTCTAATGTATCTAGTTTGCCTTCGAGAGAGGGACGTAGGGCTGTTACGATCAGTGCTCTGAAGTTCTTTACTTGTCAGTTCTGTTAAATATAGACAAATTTTTTGAAAGGGGGGAAAAAATATAGACAAATCGAATTACTTAAGCACGAACGCAAGGTGAAGGCCATGAGGCATAAGAGTAAGTGGTTCAAAGATTCTTGATTTGAAAGAGTAGCAGTGCCAAATTGACAGAGTATTGAATAGTCAGATTTTGGAAATGATCAAATGAAGAAAATAACTTTCCCCCTAATAACATGAAAGGGTACAACATTGTGTGCAACTCATTTTAGAATAGATAATGAAAGAAACAGAACCAGAGGTTGTTCAATGAATGGTCCACGGATCCATAGTTGGCTACAAAGTTGTCAAAGATCATTCCTGTTGAAAGATCATCTTCACGGATTCGAACTCAATTTTTGTCAAGTCACAAACTTCAGTATATCTCAAGATAAGATAGAGTGCAATCATTTAGCTAGTAATCACTGATTTAGAATATAAAACCGCTAAGACGTTCAAGTTTCAGCCATTTTAAGGATCTTAACTACTCAGAAAAGTTCAAATCAGTGCAAACCAACAATAGAACATGGATAGACAAACTAAATAATTGGAGTCAACATAGGTACACTCTTGGAACCATAGATATCAGAAAACCCAGGTCCTTGGAGATATAGCAACAAGCGTAACTTCTGCAAGGTCCATAAACTACATAAAGGCTCCTATTTTCTAATTCTTATCTATTCTGATGCACAAAAGTGAAAGATAAAGATCTATTACATGTTCGAGCTTTAATAAATAGAAAACCAAGCATCAACAAAAAAAAAAAATAACATGGCAGAAAATTCAGAACTTTCTCCTAAACCGTACTTCATTAAATTAACATACAAAATCAGTACAAACCAGAGGAAGGATAAAAATCACCTCTCAAGAATTTGAAATGGGTCCACAACAAGTTCAAGCTTTCCATCAATCCATAGAGAAAACCTGCAATTGGGGAAAATCCTGTGTAGCAGAAGCTTTGGAACCTGCGATATTTATACTCTGGTTTAGAAAAATATCTAACAGGCTATTTATGGTCTAGAAAACCTTATGTGTGAGAATTCCTAATTGATCTTAATTGTGAAGGAATTCCTAAGCAAAGAAATATTCCACGTATTTCTCAAGTGCACATGAAGACATGCTCATATTTTTTTTAAAGTTGACTCAGCTCGTCGTTGTTTGAAGAAACCCTCTACTTCAATTGGTCTTCAAAAAAAAGACATGATTTAACATATCCACTATTTTACTAATATTTCAAATGGCTTTCCCAGTTTGAAGGTGATTAGTCTGATTCTTCGTTAGAAAAAAAAAAGAAAAGAAAGAAGAGGATTGCCCACTCCCAGCGGTGACACTTGATTGGATCATCTGTAAATAATCCAAAAGGAAACTCCACATGTTTGGTATCATTCTCTCTGAATGGTTGCATCTCAGTAGCTCACTTGTACTACATTACATAATAACAAATACTAATATACACGTGAATTTTTATGTATCGACACAATTAGATGTGCCAATAATGAGCTCAATGGTTTGGGCAGAGAACTTTTAATAGACCATCTATGTATATTGGGAAAGTGATCTTTTAGACCACTGCTTTACAAATATAATTTATTTCTTTTTTTGTACTTTGTTGGTGGGTGGGTAGGAGTAAAAGATAACGCAACTACTTCTGAGCCACATAATAATCTAGAGTATAAAGAACCAGAATAACTCAAGCAAAGTGCACTTGCCTTTCCATTGCGTCTAGCGTCAGCATAGGGAAGGTTACGGACAACAACAAGTCTCCATAACCCAACCTTCATTCTGTCATCTAGGGCAGTAGAATTTCTTATATTTGCTTCTGTCTCTTCATCCACAAACATATAAAAGCAAACATTTTTCTTTGCAGCTTCACTAACGTTCTTCGGCTGTTGTATTATATCATAGTTTCCTGGTCAACAGTACACCCATACAAGTAAAAAGAGATAAGTAAATAAAAATGAGGCATCAGCTTTAAACTAAGAAAGAAAATGATAGAAGAGTTCCTATGCTCAGGAATACCAAATATGGCAGACGCAACAACGACCCCATGGCACTGCTCCATCTCCATAAGGTCAGCATCATGAAGATCAAATCCAGTCTGATGACCAGGTTTACTTCCCCTAACAAACCTGATAAATAAAGTTATGCATCAAGCAAGATGGCAATAAGCAATAACCAGATGAGATTAATAAAAAGTCCATCATTCTTGGACATAAGATAGATCTTAAAATATCAGAGCAGATTTGAGAGGGAGAGTGGATCATACCCACAGTGCACGTTCATCGACTCTTTTATATCAAAAGAATCATTTCTTTGCTTTAGAGAAGGATATCCACCAAAATCAGATCCTCCAAAAGGCTCGGTTTTAACCAAACTTTCATCGTAAACATAAGTTAAATTCCTAAGTACAGGAGCTTCCAATGGGGCGGTTGGCATACGAGCTATGGCCTGCTCAACAGGAAGGTAACATACGGGACATGCTGAAAAAGCAGAGCAAGAAAAATCAGCACCATAATAGTATGCATGGCATGCACAATGTCTTAGTATATGTTTGCATTTACATACATGGAAATGTTAATGGATATTTTTACATGCAGTGTGCACGGCTCTGTGGTAGAGGCAGCATAAGTATTCAACAAAAATTTCTTACATGGACATCTGAAATCTTAAATCGTTGCAACTCAAACTTACGGCGTGGACCAGTTCGTTTTCTGTCACTGGGAGGAGATGGAAGTGCAAACTTGTCACATGGATGCTCTGAAGGAAATGAATTCCTTGCAATAACTGGAAGAGGAAGCTGCGCTTTATTTTCCCCACTTATTGGAACAGTATTTGGTAAAATAGAATTATTATTGTTCCTGTTATCTCGATCTTTATCAATCTTATTGTTATCTTGTTCTCCATTAATCAGGACAGGTTCAGGATAACTTGAGAGCATGCTGATATTGGGAATACTGTTTTGTACATTTAGGGAAGACCTGTTCTGAGAGTCAGCTTCTGTTGCTGTATCGTAATCTGAAAACAAACCATAGTAGACAAAGGTTATTTCACCAATCCAAGAGAGAGAGAAATAAACAGCTTATTTCAATTAAACAAATCAAAGTCTAATAGTTACAAGTCTCCAATTCTCAAATAAGACAGGTATGTCACAATATCACATGACCTAACTCAGATTTACTGTAGAGGATATGTAGAGCAGATACAAAGGGGACAGACTACCAGGGACCCGCCAAGGTCTTCTCCTGGGTGATGCTATTGTCCTAGCTATAATTATCTTGTGGACAGTCATGGCAAACTATCCAGAGAAAAGTCCATAGATAAAACAGATAGGATCTATCTACAATGACAATCTGTTTTTCCAAAATTTAGCAGACGTGCCATATTGGATACATACCGACACATCTTGTTTTTTTGGGTCAATAATGCTGGCACATCTTTTCAAAAAAAAACTCTTAGTTTATTCATATAGTTTTCTCTATAAAATATGGGTTCAATATATATTACATCTGGATACTACTTTTTCTATATCAATTTCTATTTTGTATAGTTGATGTCATTCCAACATATCAGATAAATTGTACCAATGTCGGATACCATTTGTCTATAACTCCATTTCCTTGTCTTTCTGTTTCATTCGGTGTCTACATATCTTTGTTAGATAGGCCAGTAACAAACGATAAGGTTATATTGTGTACTTGGGAATCTCCCAGGTGAAACTAACTGCTGGATCCAAACCAATTTGCATGTTTTCAACAGATTTAGAAAATAAGTGGTCATGATGCAGTAACATTTTATTTTTGCTCGGTTGGCTGATGCTCCTTGATCTAACAGTCTCCCATTTCCTTTTCTATTTTCTTTATTTTAATGAATTGCCAATCTATTAAAAAAAAATGTTCGAACATGCAGATGTCCAAATCCAAGCAATTGACTTGTCAATGAGGCATTATGCAAGCCAAACATGATTCAACCCCATTATTGAATAAGGCATAGATGGTATGATGATGATTGAACGAGTTAATATGCATTACTTAAATATAGGTATGAAGAGTGTACTGATGCTAATGAATGCTAAGCATTACCTATGCTGAGTTAGAAGAAACAAAATTATCCAATCCAAATTCTATATCAATGTTGAGTAACTACATAAAATTACCCGCAGCACTGGATACGAAAAGACATTTTGTTTATCCTTCAAAAGAACCACGAAAAAATGCAAACAAGAAGAAAAAAGTTGGTCTGAGGTAAGCAAACCTTTACAAATGGTAGATAGAGCTGACATGAAAACCAACACAGAAACAACCACCACTAGCAGCATACCAACTCTCCTTCGACTGGCAAACTTGAAGATCCGTGGAAGAAACCTTTCCTTCTCCCTATAACTAGACAGGAGCATCTTCGAGGGCTTGCGCACAATAAGGGGCGTTGTCTGAATTGGCATGAAACAGCCATTCTGCAGCTGTTGCTGCAACGATCCATAGCTCGCTGTACGTAGACCCAATGACCCTCCAGTCATTGTCCCCCCAAGCCTACAGGTTTCTCTTTCATCTCCCTTCTCCCTCAAAATACCCTCTCATTCACAACCCCTGCAATTCTTCCACAACTTATAAATTCAGGTGCAAAAACAAGAACCCTTAAAAGGATCCACCTCCAAATCAAAAAGTATATTCACCAAATTTAGCCCAAAAAAAAATGACCCACTTCTCAACTTCACTGAATCCGAAGATCTATATTCCTCCTAATGTGAAACTCCACACGAAACAACCTGCACTTCAAATCAAGAACAAATACAAATATTCAGAATACCGAACAAGAACAAATCCCATCTTCCTCCTAGAGCTAATGCAATTCAATTGCTAAATCCAACACAGTCTTCTGAATCTTTCTAAAACTATTAGAGTTTCCAATTTCCAGCTAAAAGTTAGGGGAAGTTTTTAATTTCCGACAAGAATGACAAAAACATGTAAACGAATCGATATCTACTTAGGTCTTTAACATACCATATCAAACTCTCAGATCAAGTATTAACTCACAAAAATTTCAAAAATTCTACTAAGAAATCGAAATCATTTCATTTAGAACAAGCGATGAATGAGACAGAGAAATGAAGGATCAGCAGAAATTTCATGTTACCTCCTTATTAGACCTAAATTGAATCTGAATTTTAGGATTTGTGGAGAAGTCTAGGGTTTCTTCAGCAAAATTTGGCGCTCTGTTTAAATTCCATTTTTGTGCAAATCTGGATCGTGAGTTTCTTCGCATTTCGGAGTTTGTTTAGCAGTTCTCTGCGTGGGAAATTTATTTTTACAGTTTTAATGGATTTTTTTTACTTTTTTTATTTAATTTCGATTTTTGCTTGTTTATTTTTTACTTTTTAAGACTTGGGATCCGTGGACACAAATTCTTTTGTCAAATCCCCCACGTCATAAATGAAAAGTGTGTATTTCTAACACGCAAAATAACACGGATTTCCGAGGATGATGGCACTTATAAGGTATACATATAAAGTGTGGGGGAGGTTGTCCATTCAAGCGGGCGATCCTTTGTTAGTGTGGTTGGAAGCACGATTTTCATATTGTATGTATTGATATCAAATTTTTGTGATTCATCTTTAAATTGCAATCCAATTCAAAAAATAAAAATAAAAAAATGCATTCCAAAGTAAGAAACATAATAAAGTATTTTTTGCTACACGAACTGAATATCTGTAATTGTTGGAAGGTTGTGCACGATTTAGGAATGCTTTAATGCTTGCAATTTGGTAATTTATGTTCTTTCTCTACATTATTTGTGGCGGTGTTATTATTTTATGTGCTTCTTTCTACGCCGAATGAATGTTATGTTCTCTGGTTAGGAAATGACATTTGGTGTATAATTTTAAGCATATGCATAGAAATACATTTAGGAACATGATTAACATCGAATCATTGTCGATTTGACTGACTCGGTTGGTTCAACTTCGGGGTTGGTGGTGATCGATTTTTTCGATCGGTAATGGCCCATATCAAATAAGGTTCGTGTTACCATCCTAGGTTAAAGTACTTAAAGATTCATTCATCGTCAACATGTGTTGGACGATCCCCGCATCCAAAATCCAAAACACAAATGAGTAATTTATAGACTAGACTAAGATGCATTGGCATTATGTATGAGCATAGTATAGTGTCATAGAAACAAATAGTGAGTTAAAAAACATCAGTATGCTCTTATAAATGTCGATTGTTATGAATTAGAAATCGACGCGTTCAAATTCTTCTAAAAAGTAAGGAGCGCTTATTTGTTGCGCTAAATGGGGCTGTCTTATCAACGTCTATAAATAATAAATCATAAATCAAACTACCGAATTGAAATAATTGGGTGTTGTCATCTACCTTTGTATCGGCTAAAGTTTATGATTTAGAGATAAGCAGATTCGAACTGCTGACATCCGCCACAAGGTGTAAACCACCGCCTCTCAGGCCTACTCGACTTATTCTGCCACACATGCCAACTATAGACAATAACTCCAATCCTAAACAAGAACCTCTCACTAATTCAATAGTTAATGGTTCTAATTTATCATGTATTTTTTCACTCTGTAACTAAAAATCCACATTTTCTTTAGAGAAATGAATCAATTGGAAAAGAATTTTTAAGTTTAATAAGGGGACATCTGACCAAAAAAGTTTAGTAAGGGGACAAAAGTATTGACTCAAAATTGATAGGACAACTTTTTTTTAGAAAAGTAAAATTGTCAGTAAAATTGTTAGGTGTTGAACTCACGACCTAGTTTCGAATCATGCCTAAACCATTGACAATGTCTAAACTCTAAAACAACTCTGACTTGTGAGTCTTGTGACCGAATGTCCATAACTTAGACAAGTTCCATATTGGGTTGATATAACCTCCGTGAAGAAGAGGAAGAAGAATAATTAGAAACGCAACAAAATTATTAATTTTGTCAATGAAACTTTCTTTTTATTTTTAATTTTTTATCATAATGACACAGGTCATTAGGAGACACTTTTTGTGTAATAATATATATCTACCTCATAGCTCTTCAAGGGTGTGTTTGGTTGCAAAGAAATATAATTTAAGAAACTTAAGTATGTTCGTTTTCACAAATTATGCGGGAGTATATATTTTTAGGGGTTATAAGTAAGGAAATGTAGTTTACAAAAATACGTAGAAAATCAACTATTTAACTATTTGTCACGCTTTTAGAATCATGTGAGCATCCACTTTCCTAGAACCCAATTTGCAAATTAATAATGCATAGTATTGTTTTAGTAAAAAAATTAATTTTATAGAACTCACCCAACTTCTAAAATGCTACTAACGACACAAATCACCGGTCACTATGCCATTGGGTGTAAAAAAAATGTCGTTACATTCCCAGAAAAACTATCAACCTTGCAAAAACAAATATAAAAGATGAAGATTAACGTAGGAAAGTTCCCAATTTATGTCACTTTATCCATCAGTCAGAATTCATCTATATTTATTTATTTTTTTAAAGAAAATAGGGAGTTAAATTGGGCCAGTATTATTTTAAACTTAAATTTATAACTGGTCACATTTTCGTCAACATCATTTGACTAAGGTCTTAAGGATATGTGTCATAGTTTAAAAAATTAATAGTGGGGACATATCAAATTAACCACTAAAAAAAAATCTAACATATTCCAACTAAAGGACCTAATAAAAAAATGTGCAATATTCTTCAAATCCACATCGTAGCCTTTGTTAATTAATTAAACTAATTAAGTCATTGATACCTGATTAATGGACTAGGTATCAATGGGGCTAATTAAGCTTTAATAAAGTATGATTTAATTAATAATCCCTGAAACTCAAAATTATGCTGTCATCCAAAGAATGATGATGAAGACTTTTTCTTCAATAGGTGCCATTTAGATAGTCCTCGATTCTAGCTTTAGGTCACTTTTTTTTTTAAATTCAACTAATTTGGCCTTATTATGTACTATATTTTTGAGGTCTTTAAAAGTCAATTTAGACCTTAATTTTAAAATATTACCTAACACCATTAACACCACCATAACTTTACTAGTCAAATAACCTCAAGATTAAGAGAGTGGGGATTCTTGACCACAATGTCAAAAAAACCTGTCTGGCCCATATGGGTGTTTCAATAGCTAGTTTTTAGTGAAGCTGTTCAAATCAAGATCATCCTCACAAAAAATCACACTAGTCAAAAAAATTTTACCCTATAAAAAATTGGTTTAAAATCAACCATAAAAATAATGTCCATTTTTGCATTGATTTCAACCATTTTTTTTTTGAATTGGACTTACATTAAAGATGAATCCCCCTTCATGAGATTCGATACTAAGACCTACGCTTTGGATAACCATGTTTCTAACGAGCAATACTAGAAGGACACCAAATTTTGATACCAAAGATTACATCTGCTTATTTTATTGATTGAAAACCAATCATGAAAAAGCATTAATTTCATTTCACTCTCTCATACCACTTTTAAAAAGCAGATGTAATATTTGGTGTTATTCTAGCAAGACTCGTTTCTAACCTCTCTAACAAGTGGTCTTCCACCATTGATTTCAACTATTTATTGATGGAATTTTGATAGAATTGAAAATTTTAAAATGCATGAGTAGATTTTTTTTTTAGGTTGATCTGAAGAAAATATCTTCACAACAACTAAGCCCTTATTGGATCATCCATGTGGAACCTCCATTAGTAGAAGGTTTTTTAAGGAGGTTTTAACACGAGGGTCAAGTATCCATCCTCTTTTAAACGACTTGTCGAATTCGACTGTAAAATCTTTTACAAATAGTATGTCGATTTTGGAGATCTAATAACATGTTTTCTTCAATTATAAGTGTTCTAGAATAGTCTTTTTATAAAATGTTGGGTGGAATCAATAATGAGTAGTACTAGTCAGTCAAACATATTAGATTATGAATAAAGGGGTCAACATATCGACATGATAAAAATATCCCAACTACGTCTAATATTTATGTGCAACTAACATATTCTTGAATAAAAGTGGGGTGTAAATATCCGGCTATAGTTGTTGTTATAGTGGACTTTTACATTATACAGCAGTAGTAATTTGAGATAAACTACTACTGCCTATAATCCATAAACAGCTGTCCATATCCTTACGAAAGGAGATAGAATTGATTGCTTGTCCTTCCTTCATCAAACAGAAATCAGAAGTGTGGGACCCACTTTATAAGTAAGCACAAATAAAGGATGGCCCCACTTTGATTTCTTACCACCATGAAAGGTACGTGACTTTAGTATTATCATCAGGAACCATAAGAGCTTTTATCAGTGAGCAGTGTTATCATCCACCGAAAGGACAACGTACTGTTTAGGGCGTCAAATGGTCGTTTTGGTTCCGGTACGTCGAATTGAACATAATCAGCTCTGCTTGCTTCTAGCTTATTTTCACGTACTTTTGTTCTACTTCTGGTTAAAATCATACGCCCCGATTTCACCGTTTGTTAACTTTGCAAATTTCAAGAGCTAAAATTTTGTGTTCTACATCACTTTCACAAAAAATCAGTCCGTTTTAACATTTCTAACTTCATCAAAAGTTTGACTATTTTTCTCACCGGTTGTTTTCAATCAACTTTTAATAGGATTAGAAATTTTAGAATGGACTAATTTTTTGTGATGATGATTTACATGGTGAGGAGAACAAGCGTCACAAAGTTTCAGTGTAATCATATGAACCCTACAATCTGGTGTTACAATTGTAACACTAGATCTTGGTGTTCAAATAAAACAGTCCATTAATTGATTATGAGTTCTAAATTCAATTGGAGTGCTTTTTTATTTTTATTTTTATATTTAGAAGATTAGGATTAGTTTTGTTTTTATTTTTTGGCTCATGGTTATTTGAAGAAAATTTATTTAATGCTTAATTTTATTAATTATTTTTTTCAATAATCCATTTTATTTAGTAATTCAATGTAGAAATGATATATTTTTTAAATTGAATGGCTAAAACGTGTTACACACCTGCATCACGCGTGTCTTCGGGATAGTATATATATATATTCATAATCAAATTTAATCTTATAATTAATTATTTTAAAAATTATGGAACGTGGACTAGAGATTTGTAATTTGATATTTAATTATGTATAATCAAAATCTGAAAAAAAAATTGATTAAAATGATTTTGAGACCGGCCCAAACAGTCATTCATTATGTATTTGTGGGGTCCACACATACACAAAAGATAATGGATGTGAACTGCCACTTGCCGATCCCAATAGCATCTCTGGTAAAAAAAAATGGGAGGATGGACTATTGTCAGCGACTCGACAAGGTTATATAAACAAGCATACAGTTTGTGTGTTAAATCAATCTGACTAGGTCATTTGACAAGGAGAGCTATAGAGAGGCATTTCGATCGCGTATCTAAACTAGACAAATGAGATATTTGATTTCCAACTTGAAATCTTTGATGGCAGTCAAAAGAAGAAATAGAGACGAACCAAGACAAGGAAAATAAATTGAAGAAATCCGACTTGCCAAACCAAGATTTGAAAAAACTTTTGTTTATGACTTTTTCCTTCAAAATTTTGTGACTTTAGGAAACAGAAATGCACGTTGTAAGATTGACAATTCAAAGCATATCTTCCCATCAATGGCTGATACATATCACTCATATTTCATATTACTATAATTTTTAATTTTTTTTAATGATGTCTATTGTAGAATTACTAAAATTGCAGAAAAGAAGACGCCATAAACGACTACAGAAAAAAAAAAAGACGAAACCGCCGGCAAACAACACGATTTGAGATCATGTTTGGATATATCATATTTTTAGAAAGAGTAGTGTTGTTTGGACCGACCAAGTTATAAAAGATGTGTCCGATGCTTATGTGGTATGGTCGGTCCCACTGCCATGTAAATTGAAACCTCTTGAAAAACTTTTAGGAAGGGGTAAAGTGGTAGGTCCCACCCTGCCACATAAACGTCTGGCACTACTATTGTAAAACCATCGGCCCAAAAAGTATTAGGGGATTTTGGCCAAAAATCCCTACTTAAAACGTATTTTAGGATTTAGCCCAACAAACATGAGTATTATTGTTTTACAAATGTGATTCTTTAGGAGAGGGAATTATAAGCCCATCTCCCTTTTTGGATTTATTGTTTCTCCATTTTTTGTCACGTTTGATAATTTTTAATAATTATATATGTATATTTTTTGATAGTGGGATTCTTGCCCGAATTACATGGCTTTGAAACATTGCACGTGGGTGAGGACTTAGCACATAACTGCCACAAATATACGAAAGACAAAGAGAAGTCGCCCCATAATAACGAAGAGAAAGTCGCCTAGTAACAGTGAAGAGAATACCCAAAATGGGTACCTACACATACATACATCTATATATATACTAGATAGAAATTACATAGGCCTCACTCAATAGTAATACAACAACTAAGGAGTTTTTGAACCCTAAACCTCTATGTTATAATAAGAGATGCCAACTAGGAGAGCAAATGGTTGTTGACTAATAATAATAATAATCATATTATTCAAAAATATATTTGAGGTTAAAAAATGCAGCCAAACACTAAAATGGAATTGATTCTTTTCCCGTCGTCCAAACAGGTTAACCTGTGTATTTTTTGAACATCCATAGATTGTAACAAATTGAACGGCCCAATCGTGGTAATTATAAGATCCAACGATCTATCTGAATTTTTTTTAGTGGGACCGTTCTAAACATGAAACTGGGTTTCCTATATTTATGGTCAACAAGAGTAACAGAAACTGGGGACAAAGTTAAACGGGTTTATATTCCTTATACTACCTACCTAAATTTATGAAGAGAGAGAAAGAAGAGTGAGAGAGAGAGCTTGATCAGGCAATCTAGAGAGAGAAAGAAATGAGACAGAGACCGTTGATCAGGCAATCAAAGTGCTAGATGAAGTTTCATCTAACGGTCATATCTTAGGGAGGACGTTTATCTTAACTGAAAGCTGAAACTACAAACTTTTTTCACCTAGTTTTAGAGAGAGAAAGAAGAGGAGAGAGAAAGAATGTCGCAGAGCAAAGCAATTAAAGGTTTTTTTTTTCTTCTGCGTCTTCTTGACTGATAATGGCTGCGTCTGGGCAAAAGCCGGCTTTGCTTATTAAAATTGTAATACAGCGTTAGAGAGAATACAGAGAGACATTTTTATTTTTATTTACATTACCATTTATGCCCTAGATCCATGTCTTTTAGGGTTTCATTTTGATCTCATTTTTTTTTGTCTTCCACTTCTAGTTTAAAGATTAACATTCTCTCTTCAAAACTCATTCTGTACAGGTTCCTCTTTCTCTCTCTAGAGCTTCTCTGAAAAAATTCACTTCTTTCTTCTTCTTTTTTTTGTTCTTTAACTAATATTTTGAACAACTGAAAAAAGATTGAAATTTCATTGTTGTTCGTCTCGAATTCTCGTTCGATTAAGAGAGGATTTTAAATTTTAGGTTTTCAGAAAGCTGATAAACAGGAATCTTGTTTATTTTAGTTGAATTTAATGGAGGTTGAAAAAGAGGATCTTTGGGTGTGAAGGTTTTAGTTTTCTTTTCGGATTTTTTTGTGGCAAAATGGGGTGCGTTTGTGGTAAAGCTTCTGCTATTGAGGACAGTAGGGAAAGTCCGAAGGAGAGAATATCAAGTAAAGCTTCATCGGATTTGCGAGTACCTAGAGTTGCATCTTCTAGGAGAGAAGAAGTAATTCGAGCAAAAGATAGACCAAATAGTAGAGATGGAAGGGTTATTGTGATTGATAAGCAAGTAAATGGTTCAACTCGGTTACATACAGAGAATTTTGAGAGGAAAAGGGATAAGACTGAGTTTCTCTCTCTACACCAGCCAGGGGCCGGCATCATTCCAAAGGCTATAGAGGGGGAGCAGGTCGCGGCGGGTTGGCCTCCATGGCTGGCGGCGGTGGCCGGAGAAGCTATTAGAGGATGGGTACCACGTCGTGCAGATTCTTTTGAGAAAATGGACAAAGTACGTTTTTTTTTTCTTCTGCTTCTTGATTCATCCGTGGAGTTAATTCTCTTGTATTTAATGTTAATTGTTGAATTGTAGAGCTAATGTTTGATATTTGTTGTTTGGGTATATATATTTGATATCTCTCGTAAGGAGAGTATGATATTTGTTGTTTGGGTAATGGGTATATATATTTGATATCTCTCGTAAGGAGAGTATGATATTTGTTGTTTGGGTAATGGGTATATATATTTGATATCTCTCGTAAGGAGAGTATGATATTTGTTGTTTGGGTAATGGGTATATATATTTGATATGTCGAATAAGGAGAGTGCTTTTATTTATTACTTTGCTTTCTTGAACAGGCTTTTTTTATTGGATTATTATGATAACTTAGTATTTTGTGTTTAGAGCTCATAATTGGAATTGTAACAGTTAGGGTTCTACTGCAGAAACGCAGAACCCAAATGTATGATCACACTAATAGATTGATATTGATAGCATAAAATGACCTCCTGTCCCGAAAGTTTAAATTTGCTCCACAGATTTCATACTTTGGTTACTAATAAACAATGGCTAGTACTTGATTGTGATTGAAATGAGATTTATTTATTGACATGAAAGCAATGAATTTGTTTGTGTAGCCAATAGTCTATCTTTAGTTCACTGAGGAGGAGAAAAATTTCAAGCCTACTTCGTATTGACACTTCAGTTGTGCATTATTTTTTGCGATTTCTACTAGCTTGTTTGATTATAAATTGCCCTTTCGTCCATTCCTTGTTTGAGTTTTTCATAGTTGTAGCTAAGAAATCCAAAAAGTGGAAGAGATCACTTTACAAAAAAAATGAACTCCCACAAAGATCAGTTTGTTTTTGCTACATGCTGGTCCTTGTACTGGTGAATATGGTTACAGATTGGTATTTGTTTACTATCTTTTCTATTGTTAGGCTTATTCACTTCTGGAAAGGTTCTTTTTTCTGTGGTGGTGACGGAGTCTCAATTTTGCAGATTGGTCAAGGGACTTACAGTAACGTTTACAGGGCACGTGATCTCGATAATGGGAAAATTGTTGCTTTAAAAAAAGTGCGGTTCGATAACCTGGAGCCTGAAAGTGTACGCTTTATGGCAAGGGAAATCCACATTCTGCGTAGACTTGATCACCCAAATATAATAAAACTTGAAGGTCTCGTGACATCACGGATGTCTTGTAGCTTGTACCTTGTTTTTGAGTATATGGAACACGATCTTGCCGGGCTTGCTTCATTCCCAGGTCTCAAGTTCACGGAATCACAGGTAGTCAATCTGAAACAGTTAAACTGTTTAATGTCTTGGTCCCATGGAACTCCTAGGCTATGCTAGCAAGATGTGTGGCATGGTTACCATTTACCAATTTTACCAGTAATAGTGAAGCATGGACTCTAAGGTCTGATTTGGTTTGGCAGGTTAAATGTTATATGCAACAATTGCTTCGTGGACTTGATCATTGTCATAGTCGTGGTGTTCTACATCGTGATATAAAGGGTTCAAATCTTCTAATTGACAACAGTGGCATCCTAAAGATTGCAGACTTTGGGTTGGCAAGTTTTTTTGATCCTCGTCAAAATCAACCCTTGACAAGCCGTGTTGTGACCCTTTGGTATCGACCACCTGAGCTGTTACTTGGAGCCACACACTATGGAATTGCTGTGGATTTATGGAGTGCTGGTTGCATACTTGCAGAATTATATGCTGGCAAGCCTATCATGCCTGGAAGAACAGAGGTACCTTGTTTGCGCATCTATTTCCTTCCAAGGATATTGAATCTTTGCGTTTTAGTGTGTGTTCATGTGTTGTAGTGATGGAGCAGTGTGCAGATTTTGCTTAACAAATGTCCTTAAAGTTGCAATCTTGCAGATTCCTAATGCCTATGAGCTATAATTTACTTCAGTTCCATTTTGTGCAATGGACCAGAAAAATGTCCGTTAGAGATTAAATGTCTACATCCATTCATTGAATTCCCCCTAGCTCAAATATTCATCATTGTTGTCATTGTTAAAGTGCTTTACACTAAACCATTTGGGTGGGCAACATGAATACTGCTTGAGCTATTCAATTCTATCTAGAGCACAGATTTTTGATGAAGTGCGACTTCAACTTATCTCCTTTGTAGCCTTCTTCTCTTTAAGAGCCTTTAAACTTCACCAAAGTGCTAACGTTACCTACCTCTAGCACCAGTTATTCACTATGCATAAGAAATGGATGTATAACTATTTGCATTGAGCTCTTACTGTTAGGTCAAAATGGATACTTTTAGATATTTGTCATATAAAAATCACTGTTTCTCTTGACATACCACCCACTAATTGGCTTTTTGATTCAATGTAGATGACTTTCTTATAAACAGAGGCCCCTTGCGTTATTCATTAGTTAAATATAGCCTTGATTCGACTAAACATTTTCCCTTAAGCTGCTTTCTTACTTATCTCATAAACCACCATTTCTTTTGATCAGTATTTCATGAACCACTATTGATGTGCTAATGCTTATACTATATTCTTTCGTATTGGCTTATAGAAAACTCTGCCGAATCTTTTGTTGGGTGATGATGTAAGTGGAGATGGGAATTCAAAATTCAACAGTTATTTAGTCAAGTTATCTGAAGGATTAGATGTTAGTTTTGCCATTTATATGATGTTATAATACGTCTATTCATCATTTTGAAATGATATTGTAAGATGGAAAGGGTGAAAAATGTCATCCTGGCTTATAAAAAAAAATAAAGAAAAAGAAATGTGATCCTAAAGTTCTACCTTAAGTGAGAAATTGCTCTAGACAATTGGACTTTAACTGTATGCTTGAGCAGCTCCTCAAATGTTTTGGCTTAATAACCAAAATAAGTTGCAGCTACCTGTTTAAACTGTTGCTAAAAACAAGTTAGAAAAAGTCAAGAGGTGTATTAAGTTATTGTCACGTATCTTAACTTCTTAAGCTTACCGAAACACACCCTTAATTCAAGAGATGCACACTGCAATTGCTACATAAGTCATTGTTAGGCTTCTTGCACTGAATTTTGAACTAGTACATAGATTTATCGATCATAAAAGAAAAGTCGTAGTATATAAACTTCTTTATTTTCCCTTCTAGGTGGAGCAGTTACATAAGATTTTCAAGCTTTGCGGCTCACCATCTGAGGATTATTGGAGGAAGTCAAAATTGCCACATGCAACCATTTTCAAACCGCAGCAACCTTATAGACGATGTGTTGCAGAAACATTCAAAGACTTCCCTGCTGCAGCATTAGGTCTCATTGATACATTGCTTTCAGTTGATCCTGCAGATCGTGGAAATGCAGCTTCTGCTCTCAGGAGCGAGGTAGGAAACTGATTCCTTGAGGCTATTTTATGTTTGCAGATGATCTTTCCTTGTTGGAAATTATGGCCTCTTTACTAATGTGAGCTTATCTTTTTATATCCTATTTTTGCAATCTTAAAGTTTTGTTTGGCATGTGCTATACTGAGAAAAAAGAAAATAACTATTTATGAAATGTACTGATGGAAGCAATGAAAACTTTAACATCAACTCTTTTAGTTTTACTGTTTCTCATCTCATGTCTTCGATTTAGTTTTCATGGATAAGGCTATTGTAGCACAGTGCTTGAGATGGAAATGGAATTAAACTTTAGCATCAGATTTTTTGTTTCCTATGTAAAAGGCTGTCTATGTATTGGTCCCTTCTTTCTTTGTGGGAATCAGGAGGGTTGGCGTGACATTACTGGGTTGGCATGAGAGGAGGCGTGAGTTAAATTTTTCACATCCCAGATTCACAGGAGAAGGGCTGGCTGATATAAGTACAGATCTTTATAATAGGGGAGGACACTTCTGCCGGAGTCTGGGACTGATGTTTAGTTTCAGAGAAACTAGCATCCACAAACCCATTGGATTGACATGTCCATACGATTATTCCATATGTTGGGAGATATATCCATCCTCAAACATCCTGATAAAAATAATGAAATAGAAGAAGAAGAAGAAAAACTTACATTGCTTATATTATAGTAATGAGTTGAGTTGATACATATTGAATCAAATAAAGAGTTCATAATTGTGAGCTGGAAGCATAATATTTTAAATTTATTAAGATTTGTTTTAAATTTTTTTAGCATGTCTACTTCATGGTATCCGAGATGGCAAAGTCTTAGATAATGAATAGGTTGAAAAACCAAAAGCCAAATAAGTACATATTTTTTTAGTAGAGAAAGAAATAAGAATTAGGGATTGGAATGGGATTCCTATATGGAATACGACTGAGGGATGTCACAATCAAATACAAAAGAAAAAAGGAAAAAATTGGAGTACCCGTACAGAGGGAAGAATCTTTTAGCTAAAAAAATGGTGGGATTTATTTAGGTATTTTGATTGTTAAAAAGGCTTTCAAGCACATTGGAAACAGCAACCGAAGTTAGAGAGAAGTTCAATAATTTTCTCTCGAAATGAAATCTTTTTCTCTGATTTCTTGAAGATCAGGAGATAATGTTTGAGGAGTCATCATAAATTTCAAATAACATATAATTTGTGTTTTAAGTTTTTACCATTTTCCTAAAACCAGTAATTGATGTTTGAGGAATCGTTTTCTGGTCCGAATAGGCCTTAAAGTGAGGTCAACTGCTTTAAAGTACCCTCTAATTGAAGACAGTAACTCATTCTTCGAAGTTTAAACAATTTCAGTTGACGAATGGTATTAGTGCCTCTGATTTGCAATTTCAGGAATCCTGCTGAAAAGTCACCTCCTACGGATTGAAGGAAATTTCTTTAGTTTCAATATATGGTCCAGGTGGAATTGTCTCCAAAGAATCACATTTTTTACCAAGATTTTTATAGTCAACTTTGCAAATCATAAGTTGCATATTTTGCTTATTGATTGGAAAAGTACTACGTAGGAGGAGATTATATATTTGAAGAGATTTCTGTACTGTATGCTTAGTTGCTTTAATCTTCTAAATGTGCACATATCTTTTACCCTACATTTTACAAATTGGTTATTTATTTATTTTTGGTGTTTTATTTTTGCATAAAAAATAACACTTCATTTTGACTGTACTCATTGAAGTGTTCATATTTTGAACTGATCATTTTACTATTATCTTTGTTAATCTGGCTGTCGCATTGTTGTTCAACCATCATTTCTTCCTGTTTTGCTCATGCAGCTTGTTGGATTCTGCTATTTGTAGCTTAGGGGATGGAACTATTATTATTTTTTTCTTTCATCATTTTGATTTGCCTTTAATTAATTTTGATGTTTCCAGTTCTTTACAACGAAACCACTTGCTTGTGATCCTTCAAGCTTGCCAAAGTATCCTCCATGCAAAGAGTTTGATGCAAAAGTAAGGGATGAAGAAGCTAGAAGGTGCACATTTAACTTGCCCTCTTTATAAAAATTAAAACATAATCAAAATTTATTTTATAAAATCAGGTACCTAAATTTCAATATTGTTTCGTTTTTCCGTAATAATACTTTGTATTTCTAAAATTATATCTAGTTCCTATGGTAAACAAGGAAAATAAGATATGTTATGATCGGACAATGACCATTCTTTGATTTTATTACATTCAGACCTGTAACAATACTTTATCTGAAATAGCTCGGGACATGGATATTCCAGTATTCATATTAAATTATACCAATCAGAATTGAAAAAACAAATTCTATGTACATTGCAGTTGAAGACTTCTAGCAAAGTAGTTTTCCATTAGGAACATTGTTGCTTTAAAGCTTCTGTTGCATAAGTTTTTTGTATAAATCATATAATGCTTAAAACAAAAACAAAACAAAGAGAGAAAAAGAAGAAAACACAGAAAATTATTACTTTGTTTGTAGTGTTCTCTGTGTGTTATTTATTGAGACAGTCAGAGAACGATGAAAATGCTGCTTGTGCTTTATTAATTCTATAAATAGTAACCATTCCATTCTTAACTCATGAGCCAGCCTACTGATATTGCTTGGATCGTTGATACTAACAGGCAAGGGGCAGCTGGAAGTAAGGGGCAGAGGTCTGATCTTGAAAGGAAAGGACCAAGGGAATCTAGAGCAGTTCCGGCACCTGATGCCAATGCTGAATTAGTCATGTCAATGCAGGTAACATTCTGACGCTATAATTTATCTACGAGCCAAGTCTCTATTATGGTATTATACATGCTTTCTATTTTCTGTCACTTGTTGCTATTAGTGAAATTCAAACTTTAGGTACTGCTTTGGTTATTGGGCTTGGCTTCTTAGGTCCCGCCTTCCATTTCACTTATTCTTTTCTTTTCTAGATGCTAAGATCCAACTGAGGATGTCAAATTCTTGAGTTCTTTTATTTAGTATGTCTGACCCACATTATACAAGAAGAATAGAACGAAAAACAAAAAGTGAAAAAAAAAAACCTGCAGTGCTTTGCGTGATTCTATTTATCAAACTAACATTCATGCATGATTGTATGCATGTATGTAATGTTTGAGAAAGCTGGTGCCCTTTATCAAAAAAAGAAAGAAAGATGGTGTCCTAAAAAGGTAAATGAGAACTGTGGCTGGAGGATATGCCTACACCCAATTTTTATGCTTGATGCCTGGTGGTTGGACCTACTTCCCTGCATTTTTGGCAATCCAACCATACTGTTAGTTCATACCATGGCGCCATTCTCACACAATTTAGTTCACTCTCACATTATTAACCATATCAACATGTGACATGAACTAACGGTTTCTCAAGTCTTCGTCATTGTCAGTCATGGACTCATGGCAATGACTGTCACCTCCATGTGGCCCCTCAACAGGAATAAGAATCATGGTTGTAGATTAATTGAAAAAAGAGGTCAAGGTGTGATACAATTCTTCTTAAGCTGACTGCATTTACCGTCTGGACACCATTGTTTTTTCTTTTTGCTTGAGAGGATTGCAGTAGTCCTAGGTCTGCTTTGTATTATTATGAAACCCTTGATTGTGCCCAACAACTGAACATGCAGCTCCACTCCTGTTTGTTTTATTGAGCATCCCTTGACATGCTCTATGACTATCTGTTAGAACCATATTGATATTTTTTCGAGCCCTCGTATATCAATGGGCGTTAACGGGCAAACTCTTCTATAACTCGCGGTTTCAAGATTTTGTAGTTTTTTGGAAATCCCTCCTCCGGTGATAATCTTGTTACTCTTGTAGGAGGGGTGTGGGGGTCTTCCCCCAGTTTTTGGGGTCTTTTTCTTATTTTGTTAACACTTTTTTCGGCCTTCTGGCCTTTTCAATGAAGTTCTGCCTTATATATATAAACTATGGAGGATTCTACGTGTACAATATTTGGGTAAGCTTTTAGAAAAAGGAACGAGTCCGAATATGTTGGAGCTGTGGAGGATCATGCCCTGATAGTTTCTGTTTTTGGTTCTGAATACATGCACTAAGAAGACATAGCATTGTCATTGTTTATTCATTAATTCTCTTTTCTAGAAGTAAGTTAATTCTTCGTTATTAGTTGGTAAAGTTTGTTTTCATTTTCATGCCTTGATTTTACTCTTTTCGTGTGTCTCTTCTTACCAGAAAAGACAGAGTCACTCCAACTCTAAGAGCCGTAGTGAGATGTTCAACTCTCATCAGGAAGAAGTTGCTTCTGGCTTTCCTATTGATCCACCTAGACAATCACAGGCCGTAGAAGAAGCAAGTAAAGATCCCCAGGGGCATTTTCATAGGAGAGCTTCACATTCAGGACCATTGGTTCACCGTACAGCATGGGCAAAGGCTGGGAAAAATCTGGATGATGCTCCAAAGATTTCAACTGGGGCTGACTTGTCAACCTTGTCTAGTTTAGTAGCAGCAAGGAACTTATTGTCCGATGATCGCAGAGAAAAATCTCGTTCTTCACAGCCAGAGGCTACAAAACTTGCCAGGTTCCCGGGATCATTCAATGACGCCTCGGAGTCCACCAGAAAACAGGATTATTACAGACATCATGAGCAGGGTGTCTCAGGTTCTCAACAGAAGGAAGCTTCAAGGTCGAGCCACAAAGACCAAGTTTTGGTAAGTCCTAGGGATTACAAAGAATTGTCTACAACAGTGTTTGCTCATCAAATTTTGCAACAAACTGAAATTAGGGTAATCTTGGCCACGAGATTTAGTTCTTCTGCTAATAAAAAAGTATTTTTTTGAAATAAAGGAAATCGAAGCATTTCTTAATGGTGTGATTGTGTTAATTTAGTCATCAGCTTTATGGTCTGGATGCTATACTTGCGGTTTCCCGCAGTGCGCATCATAGACTCTCCGTGCATTGTGGATGCATTTTAGGTTGCTTAATATATTGAAAATAACCATGGGTTGATGCATGAGTTACCGATTATAAGCAGATAGTGATTTTTTAATCTTTATTCTTGGTTCAATCCATACAACTATTGCATTTTATCGTAGTTTGGGCCTATCAATAGTCAGGGCAGTATTGAAATTTTCCATTGGTAAGAGTGTTAGCTAAATGCTCTGGAGTGTGTGGTTTAAATTTTATAAACTTAACCTTCTTTTTCAGCTAATTCAATATTACGGTGCATCGTCATACATGATGCACATCAGTATTGTGGCATATATACAACATATGATACAAATTGAGAATATTTTCTTCCCCTTGTATCATGAACAACGTACACTGTATATTTTTAGAAGCTGGTTGTAGAATTCAACAATTCCTGAAATTGAGAATATTCCTGTTATCTTTTTCCATTTCATTTTTAAACATATTTCAAATGTTAAGTGTTGGATACAGATCCATGCATTTATTGAGTTTTGAGCGATAATGTGCAGCCCCATGTAGATCTACAATGTATCTACAGATTCATTAGATAAATGCACGTCTTGTTCATTAGCTTATCTCATAACAAAAAATGTGGTTCATTTCAGTAAAATTAGTTGTAAGTTTAGTATTATTGGCTGCTCCACATAAATTTAGTTTGTACAGTAGTAGAGATAATGTATTGTATCTATCTAACTGTATAGCTGATTAAATTTTCACTTCCTTTTAGTATTTGTAGTTATAACAGTTGTGGCATAATATCTCTAAAATATTCTATTTATATAGGACTTGTAACGTTGGAAAGATGAGTCTTTTAGCCTAGTACCGATACTTATCATGATTAACTTGCTTCTAATCTTCCATTTGATTTTTTTTTTTATATTGGTGGATCTGCTTTCAATCCTGATTAACTGAATTCAAAATCACCCTTCTCTCTCTCTCTCTCTCTCTCTCACACACGCGCGCACGAATAGAAACACAAATAGGCTGATGTAATTTTCTTTTTCAGCAGGGCTATGGGTCCAAGGGCCACAAGATTCACTACTCTGGCCCACTACTTGTCCCGTCAGGCAACATGGATCAGATGCTCAAGGATCACGACCGGCAGATCCAAGAAGTTGTTAGGCGAGCACGGATTGATAAAGAAAAAGTTAGGAAAGTTCATCAAGGTGGTGAAGGCAACCACCAAATGCCAACTCATCCAATACTTGCTTCCAACCGTGGTATTGTATAGAAGCGACGATGTGGAGGGGGGAGACCAGAAGAGGCTCTTGTTGAGGGAGGGACAGAGAAATTATAATGTAAGCAAGTTCATCTGGGGTTTTATGTATAGGGCAGTGTTGTAAGGGAATATTTGTGATTGCTGGTGCCATCTGATGAGCTTAGTACGACCACTGGAGATTGATTGATTCTCTTCAGTTCTGCAAACGCAGATCATATGTGGGTGGGTGGGATCTTGTTCTTGTAGCAACACGGTCCGCATATGTTATACAGATCAGGTGAGTAATCTAATCCAAGTTCTACGAGAAGAGATTCGATTGAAAATATTTTTTGCTAGTCAAGAGTTTCATACCTGGGATTGCATTTGCATCTCTCAGTTATGGTATGTGCTATGTACCCTCACTCTTAGGCCCTGGTTGGCTGTCCAGGATAAGTTGTCCAGTTGAAAAGTATCTATTGCTCATATTAATATGCTGCGACAGGTCTATATAGACCGAATAAAGTTTTTGTTGCATGCGATATAATGAAAACCCGGCCTCCTTTGGATTTTCAGAAGGATCCTACAGTTCAAGCGGACCCTACAAATTTACTTTGGATGGTGGATTTTCGTTGTCGCAAGGGACAACTTTATTCGGTCACTCAGTTTTTCTTTATGATGTGCCTACACATTTGGGAAAATTTGTTTTTGGGTCCAATGTCATTTGCGAAATTAGGGATAGGGTCCTAGAACTATCCAACTTAGAGTTTGGATCCTGAATTGATGGTTGACTCTGTTTGACTATGGTGACAGTTAGATTGACCTCGACTTTAAAAGCCTCTAAAAACCTTGATTCTTTAGGGTCTACATGCAAGTGAACCAAGGGTTGATTTTTTACGAGGATGATGTCCTTAGCATAAAAACCATCATCACCTAAAATCAGGCAATTCTAAAACCTCTAATCCCATGTGGACCCTAAGGAATTAGGGTTTTCGTCGCAGTCGAACATAGTCAACCGTTAGTTTAGGACTCAAACTCTAAGTCGGATAGTTCTAGGACCCTATCATTAATTTCACAACTTATATTGGACCTAAAAACAAATTGTCCCTAAAAAACTTTGGGCAGCAGTCCAAACCATAGTAACCAAAAACGTCCAAACATGCTGGCGCTCCCGCTCCCAAACCGCGTATTCGTGTTTTGGGAGCGGGAGCGCCTTCGATCCGCGGTTTGAGAATTGTCGGAGCGCGGTTCCATTTTTGGGAGCGCCTAATCAACAAAATATTTTCAACTGTCTTTTTTTTTTTTTTTTGGTTAAGTTTGTCCAAATGGACTAATTTTTTTGCATGTATGTTATTTATACTATTTGGATCATATTTTAAAAAAATCAGCTCAATCGGAGACTTATATCACTACAAACACTTAATTTAGACTTTATAGTGTGAATGAACGGTTGACATTTAAAGTGATTTGTTTTGAGGGTTAGGTATCTCTGATTGAGCTGATTTTTGGTGGACATCTTATAAATAATGATAATATTATATAAAAAAAATCAGCTGATTTGAAGACGTCTAACTTGTAAAAAAACTCGTTCAAAAAAAACCTTATTAAGTGCCCTTAAAGCAAACGTTATATGGTTGTGTTTCTCACTTACTTTTTGGACAATAAAAATTTATTTTTTCTATAATAAAATATAATTAATATGAGAAACAATAAATTTTAGTTATTATATATATAGTATACTTTATAGTTAACAAATAAGAAATATAGAAAATAATAATTTTTTAAAAATAGAATATTATTACAAAAAATACTTATTCAATGATTTTGTTAATAAAAATTTATTTAATAATCTAGTTAATCATAATCTAGTCAATGGTAGTCAATTAAAACTTCAACTACGTGTGAGTAAGTTAGGCGCTCCGAAGGCGCTCTGAGCCTTAGGCATTTTTAAATTTGGCGCTCCGACGCTTCTGCTCCCGCTCTCGCTCCCGCTCCCGCTCCCCGCTCTGGTTACTATGGTCCAAACTGATTTTAAGGCATCCTAGGAACTAGGAAGGCCGAGTAAATGACTTTGCCATATATCTGTAACTTATGAACTAGCAGTGTCTAGACTTATTCTTTAGTGTTGTGCTGCGTATAAAGCCAATAGAATGAAGCAAGAAAGAGGCAGTTGCCGCCAATATTGACAGTCGTTTTGTGTTAGGTTTAGGAGATGAGAGGTTGTTTAGTCAATCAAGTTAAATGCCTACTATAAAACTCTCAAATAAATGACTCAATGTATATATAATATATTATTGAAAAGAAAAACCAGTGATTACCTAAACAAGAAGGCGATGCGATTAGAACTACACTTGTTCATGACATGAAACTCCAACTTTACGGCCAGTGGCTAAACATCCACCCTATATTGCCTTTCGAGGCTATGTCAATTACTTTAACCCACGACAAAAGATTATTTGCTTTGATACCATGTTAGCTATCATGTCGAGACATGATTTTCTGTTCAGTGTCTATCAGTTTTCACTGAAATGTCTGCATGCGTGCTCAAAACCCAGGTTGCTCTCAACCTTCTTTTTCAAATTTCATAAACCTCCATTATGAATTGTATCAATTCTAAGTTCAACTTGTATTTAAAATCTGAAAAATTCAAGTCAACATGGAAGAAAAAAAAATCTTCAAAAGGCATTAATGATATAGTTTGAAAAGAAAGATGAATACATGTCAAATACATTTCTGCCATATCCAATTGTCAAGTCAAACACATTATCGTGATACTTTAAGACTAGATATCAAGTAAGTGACAATGAGGTTATGGGTACTTGACCTAACTGCTGTAGCCCACATAAGCACGCACATATGAATACATTTAATATTCTATTTTCAAATCAAATTCTTCCCTACCTAGACATTGGTGACTCCATTTTGAATGGAGGGTTAGCGCATTGAGGGATAACACCAAAATGTCCTAATTAGAATTTAAAACTCTGAAATCTTGATTTTTAGCTTCTACTAGTGAGGTCTCCAACTCAGTAGTCACCTCGATCACCTGAATGAAAACACCAATTTGGTAGGTCAAATAACTCTACTATAACATTTAATGAGCAACATGACACTATTAATAAACAATAACTACTATGATGAATGAATCAAGTATAGAAACTTATTGTAAATAAAATATGTTCCATTATTTCCATTGATGAATGAAGCATTGATCAAAGAAAAACCAAAGAAACAGCTGTAAGCATGGTTCGCCGGATCGACCAATCCTGTGCGGGATTGGATCGGATCGGGATCGGTCCTAAACGTTCCGTTTATCCCTATCTTGAGCCAACTCATTTTGGGATCTGGTAGGATCGCCCGATCCTTAGTAGGATCGGAATGGAATCTGTGGTATCGGTGGGATCGACAAGTCAACTCAACCGATTCTTGACTAGGTTAGGATTGCTCGGGATTATCGGGATCGGCCTAGGATCGACCTGGATCATCCGACATGACTCCACGTGATCGAAGTTTTTCATTTTATAAATTATTTTTGGATTCGTGTTGGGATCGGCCGATCTGGTGGGTCAACTCGGGATCGGTCACTTCCGATCCGACCACCGATCCTAATAAGTCGGTGAACCATGGCTGTAAGGCTTTTGAATTCTGCAGCTTCTCGGAAGGGTTTTGACTTTTTAAGCTGTTTGGCAGTCGTCAAGGCTTCATTGTGTTTTCAGGTGTAAAAACAAGCTTTTTTGTGAGCACATAAGTTGAGAGATCTCCACAAAATTCTTTCATGTCATAAATTTCTAATCAAGAAAGAAAAAGCAAAATTCACTTTTTCTTTGTCGAGAAAAGGAATTGAGTCGGTAAGAAAAAAAACAAGTTAAACCTTATAAAATTGAAAAAAGTTATTTTCTCCATCAAAAGTCTCTTTTTTAATTTTTTTTTAATTTCTGCCCTTTCTACGAAAATAAAAAATAAAAAAATACAATTGATATTAAAAACGTGGTAGATAAAGAAAGTATAAAAAATGTCATACACTAACACAATTCCTATTGTTACATTGAATGTAATATTTTTAATCAATCTTAAAATTTCATTGTAATTTAAAATGCGCTATCAACTTTGTCGAAAAGGAGTTCAATAAAAATCCGAAAAAAATGAGCATTAAGCACTTGGCGCTTTCTTCATGTTGAGAGATTTACAAGACTTTTATGTTACTGTGCTTACTATGAGTCCAAATTCTCTGGTCCCAAAATCTTTGGTTCCTCCTTGATTGTACATTGTGGAATCCACATAGAGATAATCTAATAGTTAATATTTAGTGAAATATTCTCCTCACCTTATTGATCATGCTCTAAAAAACTAGCTTATTTTATAATTGTAAGTTGTAATCTTATCAAAAATTTATTAAAAAATTGACAGTTTATTATTTAAAATAAAAATAATTTTTATGAGCTAAATTTACAATTGTTTGTTAATTGATGTGGTTAGAAATTTTAGAATGAGGTAATTTTTCGTGAAAATGATCAAAACGCGTGCATTTTATACATATGCATTGACGGTTCCAACTCTTTTTTCATTAAAATTATGTTTTAGGATTTTATCATATCATAGTAAAGAAGCTTTGATTTTTTTTTTTTAAAGTTTCCCCAGTTAAGTCCAAATTGGACAAAGAAGGATTTCGAATTTAAACTCGGGCCCATTTGGTTCGCGATTAAAAACTAGTTTTCAAAAATTAATTTACACAAAAACTAAACTGTATCTTGTATCACATCTAAAATTATATTTTGACTTTACAATATAATCTTATGTGATTTCATTGAAAACACATAAAACAACATTTTTTTATTTTACAAAATCCTACATAATTTTATTGTAAATCTAAAAATAATTTTATATGTAATACAATATGTATATTATTATAGGTGTAAATTAGTTTTTGGATCACGAACCGAACGGGCCCTAGATTTTTGTTTTTGTTTTTTAAATCATATTATAAAAACCTCACCTAAGAGGTAGGGTAATAAAAACCCAAGATGTTAATAATTATATTTTAAATCAATAGCTCAATTGGAAATATTAAATCGAGTTAGGCCAATCATATTTCTACAAAACTTTTTACTGAATTAAATTTGACAGCCGGATCCACATATATTGTTAAAAGTACATTGATTGTACATTAGCCTGTGGGGTCTACGTATAGATAATTCAAGAGCTGGTTTTAAGTAATGATATTTTTCTCATCATCTAGATCATCTTTAAAAAAAAGTCAGCCCATTCTAAAACTTGTAACCCTATTATCTGTTGAGTGAAATCAATGGTAAAATGAATAGTTTAATCGCCGTTGATTCTCAATGATTTTCAATCACTGGATGATGTGGTTAAAAGTTATAGAATGTGCTAACTTTTTGTTCTGATGATCAACATGGTGAGGAGGGCATTCTCACCAAATATGATCCCTTAGATCAACTTCATATGGGTCCTACATATAGATCAACTTCATATGTGTCCTACATGAAATATATGAATAATAGTGTAATTTGATTCGCTCTCATTAAACTTCATACTCAAATTTGTCGGTAATGTAAAACCAATTAATACGATCACAAAGTAGTTTATTGGTTTTATATACCTAATATGTCTTTCTCTTTCTCTTCCTCTTCCTCTTCTCCTTTACCTCTTCCTCCTCCTTCTTTCTCTTTCTCGTCTCCTCTTCCTCCTTCTCTCCCAGATCTAATTTTAGATCTGGGTTTTGATAAGAAATAGGTTAAAATTTGATCCATTTTGTAAACAAAATCTAGATTTATGTAAGGGTCCTACTCCAAATTAATTTATTGGGATGTAATGCTAGATGTCAAAATTTGATGTCCCCTAGCATTTGCTTTTTATAAATTAATATATTCTATTCATGAATGAAAATGAAACTCTAAGAAAAATCAAAGAAAAAGCTTTTAAGGCTTTTGACTTTTGCAGCTTCTTTAACTAATTTGGAAGGATTTTTTTTTTTGACTTGCCAGTCTTTAATCCATGGTGTTTTCACGTGTAAACACATGAAAATACCTGTTATGGAAACCTAATTAAAAAATAGAATAAAGTTACTTTCTCCTCCAAAACTTGAGATGTCTCATTTCCTTTTTTTTTTTTTTTTTCTAATTTCAGCCCACCCTAAAAAAATAAAAGAAAATAAAATTGATATTAAAAAACAGACAGATAAAAAAAGCTTATAAAAAGGAGTGATGCTAAAATGCACGCATTTTTTGAGAGATTTACATCCCTCTTGAGGTGGATGGTGGTCCATGCCTTGAAGTTTGGAAAAGACGAAATTCAAAAATGTGATTCAAATCACGAGGGGATAATGACCTTACGATAAAAATGGAGGAAGAGAATATCGCACAAATGCGTGCATTCTAGCATTTTTCTATAAAAAATGTCATAGGCTAACAAAATTCCTATTTTTATAAATTTAGTATTTTTAGGAGTCCTTAGAGCTGAGTCCTGATCTTCTGTCCCAATTTTTCCTGTCCCTCTCCTATCCCCTACCTAATCTGTTGACATCTGTCCTCGATTTACCCTCATTTATTATCCACTTACAGCCTTAATTAACTCTAACTTAACTGTTAACAAATAAATTAATTAATATAAAAAATAAAAAACAACCTTTACGGTGAAATCAGACCGTTCCTTCCTCCTCCCATTTTTATTTTAAAAAAAAAAACAGAAAAACTCTCATCTCCTTCAGAGGCAAATCAACCATCCCTTCCAAATCTATAATTTTTACCAAATCAAATCAAATGATTATCGTGTAAATCAAAATAAACAACTCCAGAATAATCAAAATGAAGAAATCTAAAGCTTTTATACTTATTGGTTCAAAGACCTATTCCCTTAAAAAACAACCACTTCCACTGCATCATCGCCATCACCAACGTTTATACAGTTCAAAATCTCATCAAGAAAACCAAAATTCTTTTTGGGTTTTCAAAGTTATAAAAACTCAGATAAAGTCCTCTGAATTTTTTTTGGCATCTACAATATTTTCTCTTTCAGCATAAATGTTCATTCAATTCGGACTGTTTTAAACTTAGGGTTTACGAAAGCACTTGCTTCAATGGCCGCCTTCATTACCCTTGAAATCCCCTTGAAGCAATCCTGCCAGTTGCGCTGTTGCCGACGCCATTACTGGCAGATCGATCGAAGAGAAGAGAAGAGAACGGAGGGACGATTTGGTTTTGTTGGTTTTTTTTTTTTTGAATTTTAATTAATTAGTTTTTTTTGTTAACAGAAGTTAACAGAGTTAAGTTAGAGTTAATTAAGTCTGTAAGTGGATAATAAATGAGGGTAAATGGAGGACAGGTGTCAACAGATTAAGTAGGGGATAGGGGAGGGATAGGAAAAATTGGGACAGAAGATTTGGACTCCTTAGAGCTCAATGATCTTAATTTTTTTTTTTTAAGCCCGACCTATATGTAGACGTCGGATGTGTAGCTCGTTAATACACGGTGGTAACTGCCAATACATTCGATTTTTTAAGCTCGGGCTCATGATCGAAATCAGTTTTTTATTTTTAATCAATCTTACAATGTCATTATCACCGTGTTTAAGACAGTATTGATCATAAAATATGCTTTCTTTCAGCCCTTGCTTATATAAACTAGTGAACAATATATGCATTTTGTATATATGCATTTAAATATGCCTTATTAATTATTAATACGCCGCCTTTGTTTATATAAACTAGTGAACAACACGTGCATTATTTTGTGTATATGCATTGACACTTCCAACTCCTTGTTCATTAAAATTATTTTCACGTCTTCACTATTTTTCTTTCTAGTCTTTTTCTCATTTAATAACACAATAATAAGATTAATAATAATAATAAGATTAATAATAATAATAATAATAATAATAATAATAATAATAATAATAATAAAACACAACGCTTTTCCCGACCAACCTTAAAAATTCTTTATTAGAAATGATGGGAAAACACCAATAGGCCATGGCAAAGGGAACAATGAGAGGGCCCCACAATCCACCACCAGCTGAAAATAAAAATAAAAATATAAAAATATCTTTAAATTTTAAAGTATTTTAATAAAAGATTAAAATTTAAAATCAAATTAAAAAAGAAATTTACAAATAAAAATTTTTAAATCTTGACAAATTTTAATGATATGAATATTGCATAACCTGTGTTTTGTAGGGATGATTTAAGGATTAATTTTTTAATAAGGATGTTCTCATCACCATGAATATATAATCATATTAGGAAATTAGTCTATCCTAGATCTTAGCCTTTAGGTGAATCATTTCTTTGTGTGTACCATTTTGTCCTAAAAAAAATAACAGAGATGCTATTAGGATCGGCCCAAACATCTGTCTAAATAGACAGATTGAGCAGGTGGCAGTTCAAATCAGCCATCCATTGTGTATTTATGAGACCCACATATATACAAAGGATGGTGGATGTGTAAATATACAGATGTTTGGGGCGGTCCCAAAATTATCTCTGAAAAAACAAGTTGTGTGTAACATTGTTGTAATAAGACATGATACGATATCCCTCTTAGAGCATCCACAATCGTCGTTGTGTAAAATAGTTGTGTAAATGCTAAAAATACACAATATTAGATAAATACAAAATTGAATTCACAATGCATAATTTGTAGTGTTTGTGTATTTGTAAAAAAAAAATTATTAAAAAATAACAAAAAGAAAAGTCAAAGAAAATATACATTTTAATATTTGTGCTGGGCGG
>MVGT01002442.1:96547-160003 GCA_002174775.1 Macleaya cordata | reverse complement strand
AATTTTTTTTTTAATATTTTTTAAAAAGTCAAACCACGCCCCATTTCAAGCGGTCTTTCAAACTGCGCCCCATTTCAAGCGGGTTCTCAAACATCGCCTGATGATTAGCGGGCTTTCAAAATCCGCCTGTCTAAATTTGTAAATCCTTTTACATATTGTGTATTATTACACAACTCTCTCTCCTGCTAGTGTATTTATACACTTTTAGACAACCCATTGTGGATTCATTTTTTACCAAATTTTCTATTTATACCCTGCAGTGTGGATGCTCTTATCCTTTACTAATGTTGTACGTAATTTAAATATAATAATTTTATAATTAATAATAAATAATATATCCTGCTAATTATGAATTAGTAGGACAAACAATTGTACACGTAACAGAAACCTTTTTACCTAAACACAAATAAATACTACTTTTTGTTTCTTCCAAAACTATAATATCTGTTGATTAATCCACCTAAAAACTCTAATCACTTTATTAATTATTATTATTAAGTCTAAAAACAAATCCTTTGTTACTATTTGTAGCTAGTCAAAGATTAGACTTTCTCTTTCGTCCTTTTCTCTCTCTATTTTATCTCTCATGGCCGGCAATCCCCTACTCCCCTTCACATGGGGGATGGCCCCTTCCAAGTTAGGAATTTTATTTTTTAAGTGTTATCTTGCATGTCCAAGTTCTTTAACGGACGTTAATTGTCGAATTATGGAACCAGCCTAAGATATTAAAAATTTGGGTATAAACATGCCTAAAATAACAAAAATTGCCATAGCAAGAATGAATTATCAAAAAAAAAAAAAAAACACCTGAGAATTAGTAGTGAGTAGAACACAAATACTGCTAGGCCGCAAACAATGGCTTGATGGGTTCGTTAGCACTCATCTTGGAGTATAAGTTTGACCCGTATAATTAATAATATCAGTAGTTAATATGTGTATGTAGTATCATTTTTTTCTGCGTCCCTTGGTGGTAAATTTTCTAGCATCTGTAGTGGCCAAAATTCGCTGACAGGCCCAATGACCCAGTAGTCCAGTAGCCCAAGGTCTCAGCCTCTGTGACCCAATATTCAAAAGCAGATAAGAGTTGACTAGTTCAAGCGAGGAGCTCAGTCCACATAGGACTCATCAACCGTCATCATATCTTCCTTAGGGTTGACAAGTTCAAAGGAAGAGCTAGTCCTGGTAGATCCCAGAATATCTTCCTGATATTTGGGTGGACTACCCCGAGATTCCAGGATGACTGATCTCGATCCTCCTCCTATAAAAGGAGAAGGGGGGACAGATTGGAGGGACACTTTCTGGTACGCTTATTCACTTTCTAAAAGGTCTTCTGCAACTCCGAAACCTCCATCGCCGAAGGTAGTCTTCCCTGCAGGGAATACGATTGCAACGTAGAGATCTAACGGTTGTTATCCAATCTTCCATCGTACCCGGCCACGATCTACAAGGATAGGTGATACAAATCCACTCATCTTTTATATTCCGTTTAACCGTCTTGTTAACACTAAACTGACTTGACCGTCGGAGACCCTTAGGCCGGCACCACCCCGGCGCCAAGGAATCTTCACGATCGATCTGTGTTTCTTCTTCCTGTGCAGGTTGTCGGTGCCCTAATTCAAAATTAATTGTGGAACTTTGGGTCTACAACATCTGCTTCTATTTTAGACAGTTTATTTGCGCTTTTATTGTGTTCGTTGACGGAGAGCTATCTACCATATGCGCCCATCCTTGACAGCAAAAGTGTTATTGTGACCAGCCTCTAAATCTGTATATTTATACAACGTAGCACCCACAATCCACTACTCATTGTGTAAAACAGTTAGTTGTGGGGACCACACAAATCACAATAAATAGTGGATTGAAGTTGTCACCTCAATCTGTATAAATATACAGATTTAGAAGCCGATTACAAAAGCATTTTCGTTCTTGACAGTTTATTTGCATTTCTCACGTCCCACAAAAAATGATATTTCGGGAATGGTATTTTCGTAATTAAAGTTAAAAACCGAAAAACAATATTCTATTTCAAAATTTGTCCCGTTAAACTTAACGTTTGACTAAAATCCATTCCATATTAATATATACAGAGATGTCAGATCTTTTTCTTTCTTTCTCTCTCTATCTCTCTCTTTCTCTCTCATCAGACCCCGCCCTTACCTGCTGCTGTTACTAGCCAGAAATGGCGATTCACTTTCTCTCTCTATTTCCTCTACTATTATTACTACTACCAAATATCTTATTTTTACCAACATCTGCTATTGATTTCGTCTTCAATGGATTCGATTCTTCTGATCTTATACTCTTTGCTAACACAACTCTTGAATCCAATATTCTCTCTCTAACAAATGCTTCAGCTTTCAAAGTGGGTCGAGCTCTGTACAAATCCAAAATCCAAACAAAAACCCCAAATTCATCCCATGTCCTCCCTTTCTACTCTTCTTTCATTTTCTCAATTGCTCCTTACAAAGATGAACTTCCTGGTCATGGGTTTGTTTTCATATTTACTCCCTCTGCTAGCATTGAAGGTGCAAGTTCTTCTCAACATCTTGGATTGTTTAATGGTACTAATAATGGTAATTCAAATAACCATGTTTTTGGTATTGAATTTGATGTTTTTGAGAACCCAGAATTCAATGACATCAATAACAATCATGTGGGTGTTGATGTAAATTCTCTTGCATCAATTACTGCGCATCCGGCTGGGTTTTGGCCTGAAAATGGGGATTTTAACGAGGTTAAATTGAATGATGGCGTCAATTATCAAGTTTGGGTTGATTATGTGAATTCTCAACTTAATGTTTCTATGGCTCGTGCTGGGATGAAAAGGCCTGAAAGGAATTTAATTAGTGTTAATCTTGATCTTGCTGATGTTCTGTTTGATGAAATGTTTGTGGGATTTTGTGCTGCAACAGGGAGGTTAGTACAAAGTCATAGAATTCTGGCATGGAGTTTTAGTAATTCAAATTCATCTGTAAGTGAAGCATTGATTACTTCAAATTTACCATCGTTTGTTCCTCCTAAGGATTCTGTTTTTAGATCAACAGGGTTTATTGTGGGGATTATATTGTCAGGTATATTTGTTATTAGTTGTGGAACTGGAATTTATGTGTTTTTGGATAGGAGGAAAAAATGGTTAAAAAGGAAGAGAGAAGAAATGGAAGATTGGGAATTGGAGTATTGGCCACATAGAATTACTTATCAAGAAATTCATTCTGCAACTAAAGGATTTAGTGATGCAACTGTGATTGGGTTTGGAGGGAATGGGAAGGTTTATAAAGGAGTTATGGTAGGAGGAGTTGAGGTTGCTGTGAAGCGAATTTCGCACGAAACTGAACAAGGGATTAGAGAATTCTTGGCTGAAGTTTCGAGTTTGGGTCGATTACAGCATAGAAGCTTGGTTGGAATGAGAGGTTGGTGTAAGAGAGATAAAGGGAGCTTGATCCTGGTTTATGACTATATGGAAAATGGGAGTTTGGATAAGAGGATTTTTGAATGTGAAGAGAGTGTTATGTTGAGTTGGGAAGAGAGAGTCAGGGTCTTGAAAGATGTTGCAGCTGGGATTCTATACTTACATGAAGGATGGGAATCAAGAGTTCTACATAGGGATGTTAAGGCTAGTAATGTATTGCTTGATAAGGATATGAATGGGAGGTTGGGGGATTTTGGGTTGGCTCGAATGCATGGACACGGGCAGGCGGCGAACACTACCCGTGTCGTGGGCACAGTTGGATATATGGCACCTGAGGTGATCCGAAGCGGGCGGGCTTCAGCACAAACCGATGTTTTTGGTTTTGGAATTCTGATTCTTGAGGTTGTGTGTGGGAGAAGACCCATTGAGGATGGGAAAGTTCCTTTGGTTGATTGGGTTTGGAGATTGATGGAGAAAGGTGAATTGTTATCTGCATTCGATGTTCGATTGAAAGCTAAGGGTGGTTTCGATGATGATGAGGTGGAACGGGTTATTCATTTGGGTTTGTTGTGCGCTTACCCAGATCCACTGGTTCGACCCACAATGAGACAAGTTGTGAAGCTTTTGGAAGGAACATATATTGCTTATGAATCGGAAGGAGAAGGAATGGAAGTGTGTTTGCTTGACAAGACGAAGTCCACTGCGATGTGGTCCAAGTATAGACGTAGTTCGCGTCATGGAGGGCATCCCACTTTTGATCAGGTTAAAGAATCACTCTCGTCTTCCATGTCTTTATCTGGGTCAGATATCATCTCGGAGGGTCGATGATAAGTCGTTTTATGAATCTGCAACAATCATACGAGCTCTACTGCACCGAATCTTTATCCTGATTCCATGATTAAGGGAGAGTTAAATCAATTGCAGAATTGAGTTAAAGGAAGGATGGCATTCTCAAAAATCCTCACTGGATTGGGGGGACTAATTTTTCATCCTTGTAAGTATTATTTTGTTCATTCTTAATGGTATTTGTTCATTTGAAGAGATGTTCATCTTGCGAAGGATAGATTATACTTTATACATGCTGGTGTACATATATATACTTAAATCAAGAAACTGTAAACAAAGATGGTTCAGATTGTAATGTTAAAACATAAAACTTCACTATATGTTTGTTATTCTTATAAAAAAGTTCAGATTAGGGTTGAGATGGGATTTCTCTTGTCCCTCTTTAAGATTCAAGCAATCAATCTGAATTCATGAAGCTACTACCATTATTTGGAAGCCTACTCCTTTTTTGATCTATCTGAATATATGAATCATGCATTCGGAATGTATATATCACACATGAATTATTTCCAACTTATTGATAAAATACATTAATCAAGTAAAAGATGCAATTTTAGCTTTTTAATGGGTTTTTAACAGTGGCCTCAACAGCTTAAATTGCCTAGTAAGTTACGATTAAAAAGTAGTTGAATCTTTTCTCTTAGTTTGTTTATTTGAACAAGAAGTTGAATAGCTTTTCCATCTTAAATAGTTAATCTTGATTTCAAGATACTCATGAAGTTTGATAACTATGTACTTAAGAGCATCACCAAGTCTTCAACTGCGTACGCCATTTTAGGGTATACGCTGCTGTTGACCGTCTTTGACAGTAGAATTTCTCATCACAGAGTAACAGCTTTGCCACGTCCAGTGCCAAACTCACTGAATGGGTAACTCGCCAATCCCTAAAACGGACTATGTAATGTACTTTATCTGCTGGGTTGCGAGCGGGCATTTTACCATTTTGGCGTTTAGTTGGAGATGTTCTGGAGGTGATGAACTCTTTTAGGCCCAACTCAATGGCTTATGGGCCGCCCCAAATCCTTAAAGTTCTATAATTTCTCGAGGAAAATTTAGCTGTTGCATTGTGGTTAGGGGTCTTAAGAGTATAAAGTGATTGATATACGATTGGAACCAGAACCTAGTTTTAGATCCACATATTTCGGAATTTGGTTCTAGAATGCAAACATTCTGTTCACGTATAGAAGCTGTTCTGGTTTTCCCTGATTCTAAAACTGGAACGGTTTTTGCACTCGGAACCAGTTCAATTGTTATTCTAAGAGGTTATAGATTGTTCCCACAATTGAAACAGATTTTGAAAAACCCCAATACTAGCCTACCAAAGCCTTATTTGACCATAACTGAAACTGATTTTCATTCAACTAATTTTTTTTTTATCGGTTCTGAGGGCAAGGACTATAGATACCTCAAACAACCAAAATAATTTTATTTTAAGATTTGGGCAAGTAACATGGATATCTCAAACAACCAAATTCCTCCCCCCACTTCAAATTTGAGGCTGGTCTAGAGGGTTTGAGGGATCGACAGAGAGAATGCTGCGCGGCAGAGACTCTGCCGCCAATTTGTTTACCGTTAGGGGTAAGCTGGGAGAAATGGTGGTGGTGGGGGTGGGGGCGTTGGGCATGGTACTTGCGAACCCTTAAACAATAAATCCCCTACTCCAAACCCCAACATTGGGGTTCCCTACTTGCCCTAATAGTGAGCCGCTTGATACTCCAACAGCAACCGATCGACCCATAAACATTCCATAATAAAGCCTAACCGACAAGGAAGCCTAACTGACAAGGAAGCCTAACTGAATATTCTAGAACATATTGGCCCATCTGTTGAAGTGAAGTCTGTGTAGAGGTACTGGTCAGTGGCCAGCTCCTTGAAATTGGACAACTCTTTCTATGTCCACAAGTTTTGGTAGTTAGATCATTATCTTTACATACAGGAGCAACGCTTCAGTTGCAGAAGAAGGAAACAAAAAAAGAAAAAACAAGAGAATGCTTGTAGACCAAACAAAATCACCATTATACTACCACATTGGAGAAGAATCAATATGGGACCTATTTAGGGATGATTAGCATTTTCACATAGATGGTAAAAAGGATATTCGATCCTGGTTTAAATAGCATTGAGAAAACCCTAATCATGAGGATGACCTAAGAGCTTTAAAACCTTAAAAATTGGGTAGAAATTTTAGAATAAAGTGATTTCTGGTTGGGATGATCTTCATGGATCACTAGAAAATTGCTATTCATCCCACTATATCCAATTCTACATTAATTTTTTGTTTAATGTGGCATTATCTCGAGCAAGCACATTTAAGACTTTTACTCTGGGTCTTAAAAATCCCCTATTAAACCTCTACATTTTTAGAGTCCACATGGGATGATCCAATGGTTAATTTTTAGTGAGGATGTTTATCTCACTATAAAGATTATCTTTATAAAAAGTAAGCCCATTCTTAAAAAAAAATTTACCCCATAAAAATTTGGTTTGAAACAACGGTAAAAATAATGTCTATTTTACCATTGTTTTTCAATCATTTCTTTGTTGGGATTTTGATGGGGCTGGAGAGTTTAGAATGTGCGGATTTTTTTTTGAGGATGATCTCCATAGTTAGGTGAACATCCTCACAAAATATTATCCCTTTGATCATCTCATGCCGTCCCTAAAAATAAAGGGGTTTAATAATGACTTTTTAAGACCTGGGGTCAAGTATCCCCTCACGAGATTTATATGCGAGATGAATATCATTATTACTCTGGATCACCCTACCAAAAATCAGCTCTTGGATTATTTCCAGTGGGCCTTGTATGAGCCGCAACTTTGTGGGGACTTTTAAACCGAGTCGAATCATCATTTTCGTCAAATCAATCTGATCTCACAATCTCCACCGTTGGATATAAACTTTACTACCTCGCATTTGATAAGATGAGGAGTACTAGAGTATGGCATTTCCTCTTCTCGCACAACGTTTTAGGGGGCAGTCTAAAAAACGGTCCGTTATAGCAGTTATAACGACAGTTATAATGGTAACGGCCCCTAAGTCGTTATGTTATATCACTATAATGTCTCTTACATGACAATACTGTTTTCTACTTTTATAACGACCATTATTTTATTAAAAAAATAAAAAAACTATTTTGACTTCTCTAACCTTTTTCTAAAAATTAAAAAACAGTTATTTTATTCTATACCGACCGTTCTTTTACCTCTCCCTCAAGTCTGAGTCTTGGTCGGGTGGAAAATGGTCCTTTGTCTGGTCCAACAGAACAAGAGGAGCAGATTTTACCATGACTACAATTTTAGAGAGACGCAAAAATGAAAGCCTGTAACTGGATATTCCGTTATTATCTATTATTATGGTAATGATGTTTTTGCTAATGAGTGAGGTTATATAACCCCTTAAATAGCCCAATAATAACCCCTCCACCTTGTAGGGCCTATATGAAATGCATCAATGGGTTGATATTTGGAGAGGATGATCTACATGATGAGGAGAACATAATCACCTGAAATCATCCGGTTCTAAAACTTCTAACCTCATAAATTTGCCCCGGTAAATCAACGGTCAAAATAAAAGTTTGGAACTTACTAATTTTTTAAGGGCTAATTTGATGGGGTTAGAAGTTTTAAAACGAACTGATTTTTTAATATGATGATATACATAATGAGAAGAACATCATCTCTAAAAATCAGCCCCTAAATGCATTATATGTGAGCTCCACATGCGGGGTTATATAAGAGGGGCTATATAGGAGTTATATAACCTCACTCTTTTCTAATTTAACACAAATGTTAGTTTAGGGCTCAAAACCCTACCCAACGGTTACACCGTTATAGCTATGGTTTTGGGCCGTTATTAGGTTCGGAGTGCCTCTTCGGGTTCGATATTTTCCTTCGGGAATCTACTGGTTCGGTTAACAAATCAAAACACTGATGATGTCGCAGGAGGTCCTTTCACGTCATAAAAGGAATCTTCTATAGTTCTAAAACAGTAAAACCTGCTGTAGGTCCCACCTCCACTGTATATCTCACCTCTTAGCCTGCGACGTTCCATCAACGATATCGCAACAGACAAAATGCCTTCAGTTTTACTGCTATTTTTTTTTCTTCTGAAAATAACGCCAAATTATGTGTTCTTAAACGGTATAGTAAACAAACAAAGAAAGAGCCGTTTAAATAAACAATAATCGAACTTTTTGGCGGATGTTTAATTCGATCATTAGATTCAAAATTGGATTTTTAGGGTTTCGTTTTCTGATCAAAATTTTTGTTTTGATTTGAGATGATCAAAGAAGAATGTCTAAGAAAATTTAGTAGTTTTGATTTCGAAGAATCATTTCTACTTCTTCGAAATATGACATGACATTCTTTTTTAGGGTTTCATATAAGTATTATTGTTACTGTTTCGCTACTGATCGATCTTTCTCTGGAGATTTCGAAAAGCTGATAAAGCTATTAGATTGATCTTTTCTGACGGAGTTGGAAAAGGTAGATTATCGATCGGTGAAGAAGAGAGGTGAATTTCACCGTTTCTACTTCGAAATATTAGATTTTTAGGGTTTCATTTTAACCGTCTCATTACTGATCGATCTTTAATGTGGAAATTTTGAAAAGCAGATTAAGATCTTGAATCTGTAAAGAAGAAAGCAGCAATTTTAAGTATGATTTTTAAGTTTAAAATTGGAAATTTTATTAGGGATACTGTTGGATTTTACTGTAATTAAACAATAATAAATTTGCTTCTGTTCTTGGTTCTTGATAAAGCTTTAGAATTTCTCTTTCAGGAAACATGGTCCACATGTTTATGAAAGTTTACGATTTAGTCCTTACCTTTTGTCTTTCTGTTGCAGTGAAGCTAATGGAGTAACGAACGTGGTTGTGGTTGCGCCACGTATGAGGTATCAATAAAGTAAGAAACGAGAGTTTCGAAGATAATGAAGGAGAAGACCTGGAGTGAGAACCCTAAATAAGCTTTGAAAAGAAATAATAAAATAACAGCAGGGGACCGATAGCAATCCAGAAAAATATAAGTTCAGGGCCTTAGAATCTTATAAAAAATTGTTATATATATTTTTTTATTTGTTTTTATGGTTCCTGTTTTTTTAAGCTTTGAAGTGAGAAAACCAAATGGGAAACTGAAAAATCGGGATTCTGTGTGAGGCTGAGAAGAGTTTTGTTGGGAAAAGCTGAATGTCATTTAATTCGTTTGTAACAGCAGAAGATTCTCTCATGGTACCTCTCTCTCTCTATACTCTTTCTCTCTCTAGAAGTATTTCTATTTCTGTGTCTCTCTTTGTTTTTATACTCTTCATCTGTTTTATCCATATAGCTTTATTTCTGTAACTTTGCATGAATGCTTTTTATCTGGGTAGTTGGGTTTTGTTTATTATGTGCAAGGGTTTTGAGTGGTTTCAGTTTGTTCATGGTGGAGAAATGAGCTTTTTTTTATAAATGGGTTCTTGATTGCTTTTATCTGGGTACTTGGGTTTCTCTACTTTTTGTAAGGTGTGATTAGTTTCAGTTGATCATGGTGGAGAAATGAGCTTTTTTGTAAATGGGTTTTGTCGGTTGAGGTGTCACGTTTTTTCTGGTGAGATTTTCAGTTGTTCATGGTGGTGAAATTAGCTTTTCTATAAATGGGTTCTTGTTGGTTGATGTATTTATGTTGTTTCTGCTAAGATATGCATGTTCAGAGTTCATATGAGAATTTCATATTTATGTCTTAATAACAGGGAATTGTTTTTTTGAATGGGATGTTTTAACAGGGAATTGTTTTGAGTTGGTAAAGTTTGGTGATTCGATCTGCATGTTAAAGTAGTGTAATTCGTGTTTAAGATAATAAATTGGAATCAAACGTTGTGATTCTGAAGTGGCTTTTGATTTACAATGGTGGAGATGGAAGTGAGAGAGAGAAATTGGACCATTTTTTGGTTTCTGGTTGTTTATGTTCTTGACTTGGTCTGGAGGTAGGTGGGTAGACTAGGTAGTGATGGAGGGTTCATCAGATTCAGGTTGGGAGAAATCTGATAGTTCGAGGGGATTGAACGCTTGTGTAGTCTCGGGTGATAGCCGTGGGTTGCATAGCAGGAACAGGCTAACTGTCTCGGGTAATGCATCCAACAACGCCAGATCGATACAGGGAGGGAAGGAGAGAAAGGTTGGTTCTTCTGGGGTGAGTTTAATGGAACAAGGTGATCTTAGCTTGAGGCAGTGGTTAGACAAACCGGAGCGCTCTGTTGATCACTTGGAGTGCTTGCACATATTTAGACAGATTGTGGAAACTATTAATCTCGCACATTCTCAAGGCATTGTAATCAATAATGTGCGGCCTTCTTGCTTTGTGATGTCCTCTTTCAACCGTGTCTCCTTTATTGAGTCTGGATCATGCTCAAGTTCAGGTTCCGATGCGTTTGAGGATGCCTTGAACAGAAAACCTTTGGGAGGACATGAAAATTCCGCACCAGAGGTGTCTCGTCCTGTTGCTTCTCAAAGGGCATCTGATACTAGTTGCTTGCGGTCAAGTTTGGCTTTTCCTATGTGTAAATCATCAATAGAAGAGATTGAAGAAAGAAATATAGATGCTAGCAAGAAAATTGAAGAGAGAGAGGAAATGAAGAACAATTTCCCACTGAAACAAATATTGGCTATGGAGATTGGTTGGTACACTACTCCAGAGGAAGTTGATGGCTCACCAAGCTCCTTTGCTTCAGATATCTATCGATTGGGTGTTCTTCTTTTTGAGGTTTGCTATTGTACCCAAGTGTACCTTCTCTTTTCTAAGATTTTAGCTTGGATGGTTAGCTTTCTGAGCTGTTGTTTGTCACGTGTAAACCAAAGTTGCTGTCCATTTGCAGTTATTCTGCACGTTCAGCTCGAAGGAAGAAAAGTTAAGAATTATGTCCAATCTGAGACATCGAGTTCTGCCTCCTCAGTTGCTTTTGAAGTGGCCTAAGGAAGCTTCGTTTTGCCTCTGGTTATTGCACCCTCAGCCAAGTACTCGACCAAAAATGTGGTGAGTTACCAGATCTTGGCTTCGTGTGAACTTCAGCTTGATTTACATGATGTTGCTTAAATGCGTTGTGTTCAATCCTTTTCCCACAATTCCTATATAATTGTGTAGAGATCGTTTATGCCTAGTGACTTTGTTTGCTATTTTCTGAAGCATAGAAAGAATGGCTTAGTTTTAATGAAATTTGGATTGGTTTCATTGAAATCTCTCCTGGCTAATTGGCTTGCTACCAAACTACTGACTTTAGTTATCAATCCCTTGAGATGGCAAATTGGGTCCAACTTGCCAGCAAAATAATTGCATCCTAACTGATAAAATCAATTATACACGTTTGACACGAAAGGTTACTTATTCTAGATGTCTAACTTGGTTTAAATTTGGAATTTTATGGTAAAAGCTGTAACCAGGATCATGGTAGATTATCAAAACGGCGCTGCTATTGGGACAGAAAGAAAATTCGGTTTCTGGCAACAACATGCCTGTGGGGTCCACTTGAATATGATCCAAGGGCCATATTTTGGGAGGATGTTCACCTCACCATGTAGATCATCCTAGCAAAAATCAGCCTTGTCTAAAACTTCTAACCCTATCAAAAAGTGATTGAAAATTGATTAAAAATCAATGATGAGGACTTCCAATCAACTTTTGATGGGGTTAGAAGTTCAATAATGAACTGGTTTTTTGTGAGGATGATCTACATGGTGAGAACATCCTCACAAAAATCAGCCCTTGGATCGTACCCAATTGGACCCCACAGGCATGTTGTCCCATTGGGACCAAAATAAAATTCGGTCCCAATGGCATATTTCTTATCAAAATTCAAATAGGCATTATGCAAATAGCATGATTTAAAAAAAAAATATGAACATTCTCAATTTGGCCTTAGATCAAATGTTTCAAGGAGCTTCCATTGATTTCTATGATTATTATCTGGTTTCTTATCAGTGTGATAAACCTAGCATCAGAAGACTGATTACTGTTGAAGATACTTCGTTACAATAGCTTTGTGTGGTATAAAAATTACGTTCTTTATAGTCTTTGATTAGTTTCTGGAGGCAATGTTGTTTCTTACTCAGATTAATTTTATTTGGAGGTGGGCTGGGGGTGGGGAGCTCGAGGCTCCATTACTTCAAATATTGCATAGGGCATCTGGTCCTGCTTCTGTTTATTTAGCTCTTGATCAATTCTTCTGTTTAGCATCTATTAATTTGGAAAACCATGCTTAGAGTGGTTAATGAACACACTTGAAGCATCTTTTTTATTGGTTTCTTTAGATATGATGTTCAAGTACTTACTTCAAATACTTCACATTCTGGTTTTATATATAACAGTGAGGTGTTACAAAGTGAGTTCCTCATTGAACCAAGGGATAGCATTGAAGAGCGTGAAGCTGCAATGAGGTTAAAAGAAGATGTAGAAGAACAGGAGTTGCTGCAGGAGTTCTTTGTGCTGATGCAACAAAAAAAGCAAGAAGCTGCTGATAAGCTGCAAGATACTATCTCTTTGCTGTCTTCTGACCTTGATGAAGTTCTGAAACAACAATTGATTGTCAATAAAAAGGAAGGTCTGTATTCAGAAATAAACAAGGACAGTCATGCAGCATCGGAAAAGATAGAACATGTATCAGTGAATCCTGTTAGAAATGATGATTCAGCTGGCATGGGATCCAGGAAACGTTTAAGGCCAGGGCTTTGGATTCATGAAGAGGAAGTTAATGAACATCCAGCTAAGGTTCAGAAGTCGGAGACTGACACAGAGAAACAGGAAAGTATTCTGTCAAAAAGTTCTCGACTGATGACGAACTTCAAGAAACTAGAGTCAGCTTATTTTTCAACCAGATTGAGGGCAATCAAGCCGAAGACAAAACCACGGAATAGATATTCGGGAATGAATAGTGAGGGTAAGGAGTCAATTGTGATGACTGAAGGAAGTTCTGTCGATAATTTTTCCTCCAAGGAGGGGCAGAGTGAAGGTAGAAGAAGTGGATGGATAGAACCATTTCTTGAGGGTCTTCGCAAGTATCTTTCTTTTAGCAAGTTAAAAGTTAGGGCAGACCTGAAGCAAGGGGACCTGCTAAATTCTTCGAACTTGGTATGCTCCTTGAATTTTGACCGTGACAAAGAATTTTTTGCTACAGCTGGTGTAAATAAGAAAATTAAAGTATTTGAATGTGACTCGATCTTAAGTGAGGATCGTGATATTCACTATCCTGTTGTTGAGATGGCTAGTAGATCTAAAATTAGTAGTTTATGTTGGAATAGCTATATCAAAAGCCAGATTGCTTCAAGTGACTTTGAAGGTGTCGTGCAGGTAGGCCAAGCCATACATTTTTCTTCATTTTCAATTTATTTATTTATTTAATTTGTAAGGTAGGTGACTCCTGTCAAACATGTTCAGGTGTGGGATGTTACACGAAGTCAAGTGCTTATGGAAATGAGAGAGCATGAGAGACGTGTTTGGTCTGTCGACTTCTCACTAGCAGATCCCACAAAATTGGCTAGCGGAAGTGATGATGGTGCTGTTAAGCTATGGAATATCAATCAGGCAATTCTATTTTTGCACTTGGTGGATGTCATCTTTGAAACTAAACGTACTGTAGTCATCTATATATATCATTATTACGTTGATTCCTGATCTGGATGCACATAAGTTATTCTCTCACATGGTTTTCAAACTGCAGGTAGGAAGTATTGGTACCATCAAGACCAAAGCCAATGTCTGCTGTGTTCAGTTCCCTCCTGATTCTTCCCGTTCACTTGTTATTGGTTCAGCAGATCAGAAAATCTATTGCTATGATCTTCGTAGCACGAGAATACCTTTGTGCACGTTAGTCGGCCACTCTAAGACAGTGAGTTATGTCAAGTTCGTAGATTCAATGACTCTTGTATCTGCATCTACAGATAACTCACTGAAGCTTTGGGATTTAGCAACTTGCACATCTCGGGTTCTTGACAGTCCTCTCCAAACATTCACAGGGCACACAAATGTAAAGGTGCTAATCATATTAAAATCTCTTGATTCTCATAATAAAATCTTGCTTTATGTCATGAAATTCAGGGTTGTTAAATATGTAATTTGCTCTCTTTCTTCAATCAGCTATTCTTTTTCTTAATGCTTGAACAAGGTTAAACAATTTTACCGGAAACAGGAATCAGTGCAAAGGAGACGCTCAATTATTTGAAAAAACCAAAATTATATCAGCTCTACTAAAAGAAGCTGAGTATGAAATTTCGAGTCTTTTTGAAGAAACAAATGAGTTCGGTAACTACTGGAATGAGCAAGTTCTGATATTCTACTTATAGTTTCATTAAGGACTCATAAATGAGCTAACGGAACCCTAACCTTAAAGTCATTATCAAAATAATACTCTGATTAGATTCAGTTTTCCTATGCTTATATACTGAAAATTCCTTCCATCCCAATGATATATGTCCCATATTATCATTGCTTCTATAACTTGTAGAAAATTATGCATGTTTGATTTGATTCATTGCTGATGAATTTGTTGCCTGGACTCAGAATTTCGTGGGTCTATCTATATCTGATGGGTATATAGCTACAGGCTCAGAAACAAATGAGGTACGTCGTGTGTCAACTAAAGAGTCTTGTTTAATTTTCCTTAAAAAAAAAAGGGATTTTTGTTTATTTGTGCAACATTCATTTATTTCATTGAATTCTTCATACCAACTAAGGATGATGAAGGCATGCCTCAGTTTTTTTGGAACATTAATTACTTAAACTATTATGACTAGCTTAGTGTTTTCTCCTGAAATAGGGTCATATTCATTTCATGGTTTGCTTCTTTGAGATGATTACGAATATCAATTTCTTTATGATTTATTGAGTGCAAAATTAACTTTCTAACTTTTTTTTTTCTACTATACTCGTATCTACAATGTGGATGCCTGCTTACCTTCTGAGTAATAATAGATGACTTATCCCCCAAGAAGATGAGATATATGTTCTTGTTACCTTAAACAGTGAGTATCTAAGAGACTAGTCAACCTGTCTACTTTATTTGCTGTACCTATTCAACTCTAGTTAGATTTTTGGTTTGTAGGTTCTTACTCCCTGCAATGGGAGGTCACATGGAAGTGATAGACAATCAAACTACACAATGAGTTGTTCATTCAGTAAAGACCTTTCTCACAAAAAGTCAGTTAATTTTTACATTTCTAAGAGCATCTACAGTGGTGGAAAAAATTGGCAAATTTGGGAAAAAAAAAATAGAGTAGCACAATGGGGAGGGTTAAAATTGCATTATAGCATACGAGGGAGAGAAGCCGGCTAAATTTAGCCTTGGAGTATAATAATTTGCAAATATACATGGGACAGTGGGTCTGACCACCGCCCAACGCTAGGCAAGGTCTTGGATGGCCGCCTAACAGTTAGGGCGGGGTCCCTGCTACCCGCCCAACTGTTGGGCAAGGTCTTCTCACCACCGCCCCAATTTTTTTTTATTTGCTTCAATCTTTGCCCGTTGTTTTTTTATTTTGTTTTAATTTTGCCAATTTACATATTTGACCATTGTGCATGTCCCATTGTAAATTGCCAAAAACCAAAATGCAAATTGCAATTTGCCTTTCCACCACTGTGGAGGCTCTAACCTCATTAAAAGTTGACTTATAATTGAACATTTTGGGTTTTAATTAAACTGTTACTTCAGGTGAACCTATAACAAAATCCTTTCTATGAAGAAAACTCGGAAGATTTTGGGATGAACAACCATTGCAAGTGATGACCCCTAACCTTTTCTTTTTGTTTGTTCCAGAAAAATAAAAATAGAAACTTCTCAAGGAAATCTTATGTGGGGGTTGTATTCCTTCTTGAATATTATGTTTGTTATCTCCTGCCAGATATGGTAGAAACTAACCCTCAGTCTTTAAAATGTTCACAGTCCATACTCACACTCACAAAGAAGAGACTTCTATCACAAGGGTAACATAAGAACTTTATAAATTGAAAGTGTGTTTGGTAATTTTGTTTTTAAAGTTATGCACAAGTGACGTTTCTGTTGGTCAATAACATATTAACAAAGTCCAAGGGGTATCCTTAGTTTTTCTGTTGGTCAATGATGCAACACTGAAGTTTGAGGGGGTATGTCTGAATTTTTGGAAACATTAGGAGGCATGTCAAGTTAGCCATAAAAGTAGGGGTCTATGTTCAAGAAACCCTTTTTATTTATTTGTTTTTAAACATGTGGGTGCCCAAATTGGAATATATTCATTGGGATATGGTTTAGATATTCATTCCAGCTTGTCAGGAATTCCATGCAGATGTAAATTGACATTTTAGTAGGCATCTTCAGAAGCTTGAGTGCAGTTTGTGGGAAACCTAAACTCGCCTTTCATTAAACAAAGAAGACATTTTCTTTATTTTCCATATTCCATCCATGTTCTGATGATAGCTATGGTTAGAAGTACTATTTAGTTTATTTGAAAATATTTAGTTTATAGTTGATCATCTTCTCATTGCCTACTTTGATTTCAATAATAATTTCACTTTATTTCGTTTTGTTTGGCCAAGCCTCAAATCACAGTCCTCTTCATTCTAAAACCTTTCCAGTGGAAACTGATATTGATCATAAACTTATCAAGAATGGACATATACATGTGATCCTGCTAGTGACTGTCACCAACCTCTCATTGGCTGTTTGATAACTTTATGAGAAATTTTTCAAGGTTCAACAGTAATTATGGTTAAAATCCATTTTATCATAATCATTTCTAACATAAATTTTACCAAACAATTGAAATATTGATTCTATAAGAAAAACAATTGCGTGTAAGTCGTCATTTGCTGTTTTCTTTTGGAACAGGTTTTCATTTATCACAAAGCTTTCCCTATGCCAGTATTGTCCTACAAGTTCAGCAGCATGGACCCAGTGTTCGGTTACGAAGTAGATGATGCTTCACAGTTCATCTCCGCTGTTTGTTGGCGTGGCCAGTCCTCCACCTTGGTTGCTGCGAATTCTACCGGTAATATTAAACTTCTCGAGATGGTTTGATTTTTACCTGAAACTTGCTAATCTAGTCCAAATGTGAGAGAAAAAGTTAGGGTGCTCGGCAGTTAAAAGGAAAACTGCAAAACCACTGCTGATCCTACGTAAGGTGACTCATTAGTCCAAGAAGATGAGGCCAGGCAGCTAATGACAATAATTTATCAAATTTTGGGTATTGGATCTAGCAGATGCAATTAAAGCTGGTTTTCGGACGGTTTGATTGAATTGTTGAAAACAATTGTAGAATGTAGAGAGGGGAGAAGGGTGGGTAGATAAGAGGGAAATGAAAATAAAAGATTAAAAAAGAGTTGTTTATGTATATAACAAGGAATTAATAGTTGTAATGTGTAACTTTATATATGTAATCAGGTAAATTTTCCAATTGGGTTAATATTAATACCCATGATTCAAATTTTGAATCTTTCATTTCAGTTTCAATGGTGACTCAGTTTTGTATCAGTCAGTAGAAACTAGCATTCTTTATGTATTGTTTCAGAAAAAAGTTTCAATCTTTTTTCTTCTGATCATAGAAACAACTACATTGTAATAAGTGGTTACAATGATAAAAAGTGTTGGAGATATATTTATACTCTTTTTCTAGATGAAAAATGACAGTCTGGTCTACCTTTTTTTTGGATCAAAAGTGAGTTTCTTTGGTGTGAGTTTCTTTTCCATAAAGTGCAACCTGAGGTTGTGTATATGTGTTAAGATAACTTTAGGGTTAGCAAATAAAAGGGCAAGATATCAAAATCTTTGCTAACCTTTTATTTGATTACAAAGATCTACCTAAATATTATAAGGATTCAGATAGGTCTAAATATATCTAAGGTCTAAGAAAAGAACTTAGCTTTAAGGGGTGTTTGGACTTTGGCATTGGAAGAAAGTCTATTCTAACCATGTGATTGGTGGAGAATTAAAGGGTATCCGGGTGCTCTAAGAGACCCGGATACCCTAGATCTCAAAAAAAAAAAAACAAAAAAACAAAAAACTCCACCATCCTTTTCCTGATTCAAATTGATTTCACATCAAACAATTGCTGTCAAAATAATAATAATAAAAAAAAAAGGAAAATGATTTAACGAGCCGTGCTTAAAATTTTTTGAAAAAAAAAATTATACCAGTAACTAACACTCATTGAAAGCAACTCTACCAGAGAACTAACACTTATCTAACAATTATTAAATGGAAAGGGACTCTACAATTGAGAGGTTAGAAATTGTTGATTTCCTATTTTATTTACAATTAAAAAAAATAAAAATTTACATTTTAACCTTGAGTTTTCAAAAGGAATTTTAACAGCAAAATCCTACATAATATCCTACCAAAAGCTAATCTAACGGTGGAATTGTTTTTCATATACTCTCGTGATTCGTTTTTCACATACTCTCGTGATTCGCGTCGATCCCAAAATGATATGCATTCACCGTAGATTGTGCTTTCGGTAGAAAATTTTGTAGGCTTTTCGGTGCCTAGCATCACCGTTTTAACAAACTCCTCAAACCAACTTTTCTCCTTTACAAGTGCCACATATTGAAGATCTTGGAGATAAGGACGTAGCTGGCAATGATAAGCACACGTTTGAGAATTAGTTGAGTTGTGATAAACTATTTTGTATCTGTTATGTACGTTTGTATTAGATAAGTCTTATCTCATGTAACTGATGAGATCTCTCTGATTTCATCTTATCCCATGTAATCTTAACTCTATAAATATATGGGTGCTCTCCACGATCTAAGTGTGGAAGAGTTTTACAAGTATTTTAACTCTTATATGGTATCAGAAGTTTTAGGTTGATTCTTGGGTTTTCCTTTTTTTTCTCATGGCTACTTCATCGACTGGTTCCCTTGTGCCTTCTGCACCTGCGATGACACACACGTTAACAGTGAAGCTTTCTTCTTCGGCCAATTATTTACTATGGAAGTCGCAATTTATGGCCTACCTTCGTGGTACACGTTTGCTTGGATATATTGATGGTTGCAAGCCCTGCCCTGATCGTTTTCTTCCTTCATCTGCATCTGATCCAGCTGATTCTCCTCCTAAGGAGAATCCAGCGTTTGATCAATGGGTGCAACAAGATCAGTGTCTCCTTGGGAGTATTTTTGCTTCTCTTTCTGAGAGTGTTCATTCTCAGTTACTTGGTGTTGCGACTTCTCGTGAAGCTTGGCTCCGTCTTGCACAATCCTTTGCCTCTCATTCCCATGCTCGTACTATGCAGTTGCATCTTTAGTTAACTCAAACACGCAAAGGTATGATGTCTGCTTTGGATTATCTTGTACAAATGAAATCGTTTGCTGATGAGTTGGCCGCTGCGGATCAACCAATTTCTGAAGCACAGCTTATCCTTTTTATCTTGGTGGGTCTTGGTCCGGAGTATGGCCCTTTTGTTACCTCCATAACTATGCGTCCTTCTCCCGTAACTCTGGCTGAGTTACAAGGATTTCTTTTAAGTCAGGAGATTCGTTTGGCTGCTGAAGTTGCACCTTCTCTGCCTCCACAAGACTCCCATGCTCAGGCTCATGCGGCTACTCGAACTACTGTTCAGCCTTCATCTTCTCCGCGACCCCCCTCTCATCAGCATCAACGTTCTCCAGGACGTGGCGGTCGTGGTAGTCGTGGTGGTCGTGGTCGTGGTGGTTACCTCCCAAACTATTATGGTCCTCGGCCTGCTTACCGTCCACCCCAACCCACAGTTTCTCCTCATCCAACTACTACTCCTGACTTGCTGATTTGCCAAGTGTGTAACCGCATAGGTCATGATGCTTTACACTGCTATAATCGTTATAATGATGCTTTCCAACCTGGTCATCCACATGCTTTAGCTGCTGCTCGTACTCCTTCAGTTGTTGAATCTTCTTGGTATCCTGACTCGGGGGCCTCTCATCACATGACAAGTGACTTGGGTAACATGTCTGGGCACACTGAATATACTGGTCCTGATGTCCTTCGCGTTGGAAATGGTTCAGGTTTGGCTATTACGCACATTGGTTCTTCAGTTTTTCAGTCGTCTAATCGTTGTTTCAAGTTGAATAATATCTTGCATGTGCCATCGATTACGCGAAATTTGTTATCTGTTAAGCAGTTTTCCGAGGATAATGATGTGATTTTTGAATTTTATTCTGGTGATTTTTGTGTTAAGGATCGTATGTCGGGGAAAGTTCTTCTTCGCGGAACGAGTAAGGATGGTCTTTACCATCTCCCAGTGCCATCTTCTCCTTTTTCAGCCCATCTTGGTGAGCGTACAACTTTGGAGAATTGGCATTTTCGTATGGGGCATCCGTCGTTTAAGATAGTTCAATCAGTTCTTCGTCAGCATAAGCTTCCTGTTTTCTCAATAAGGCTGCATGGGGTGTGCGAGGCGTGTCAACTTGGGAAAAGTCATCGTCTTCCTTTACCTCAAACTTTCAGTCGTTCTAGTAGGCCTTTAGACTTAGTGTTTTCTGATGTGTGGGGTCCTGCCCCTGTTCGATCTATTGATGGACACAAATTCTATGTTTTGTTTTTAGATGATTATTCTAAATTCAGTTGGATTTATCCTATTAATAATAAATCAGACGTGTTGCCTACATTTATTGCGTTTAAGACTTTAGTTGAGAATATGTTTTCTACTAAGATTAAATCTTTTCAATCAGACTGGGGAGGTGAATATGAACGGTTAAATAAATTTCTAGTTGAGAATGGTATTGATCATCGTGTTACTTGTCCTCATACTCATGCCCAAAATGGGTCTGTTGAGAGACGCCACCGCCATGTGGTTGAGACAGGTTTGACATTATTGGCTCATAGTTCTATGCCTCAGATGTTTTGGAATCATGCCTTTGAGACTGCGGTTTACTTGATCAATCGGATGCCTACACCTGTGTTGCGGAGTGTTTCACCATTGGAGTTATTGTTTGGAATTAAACCAGATTATAAATTTTTACGTGTATTCGGTTGTGCATGTTATCCTCATTTGCGGCCTTATAACAGACATAAGATGGACTATCGCTCTTCTAAGTGTGTGTTCTTGGGTTATAGTTTTCGACATCGAGGATATAAGTGTTATAACCCGGTCACCCAACGGATGTTTATTGCCCGTCATGTGGTGTTTGATGAAGTTTGTTTTCCTTTTGCAGATTCTCAATCTAGTTCTTCCTCCATGCAATTCGAACAAGTGAGGGTTGTTCTTCCCTCTCCTATTACTTCTTCAATACCGGCTCCACCATCTATATTGCCGCCGCCACTTGACGAGATATCTCTCTCTCCTTCTATTCGTTCTCCAACTCCAACTAATGTGCTACCTGATTCCTCTGGTTCGATTTCTGCTTCGCCAGTGTTAGATCCTCCAGTAATCCATGCTCCTGCTTCGGTGGTGCCTGTCGTTGTACCAGATCCTATGCCTCCTGCTCATTCTATGCAAACTAGGCTGAAGTCTGGAATCCGTAAGCCGAATACAAGTCGGTATCCAATGGCCTTTGTTGCTGAACCACATTCTGAGTTTGTACCGACTTGTGCCTCTACTGCTATAAAATATCCTTCTTGGCATCAGGCTATGCTTAATGAGGTGAATGCTCTTCTCCAACAACAAACATGGGTTCTTGTTCCCCGTACTCCCAGTATGAATGTCCTTGGCAACAAATGGGTGTTTGCACTCAAGAAACACGCGGATGGCTCTATAGCTCGCCACAAGGCTCGCCTTGTCGCAAAAGGATTTAATCAACAATTTGGTATTGATTATACGGACACTTTTAGTCCCGTTGTCAAGTTCACTACTCTGCGAACTGTTATTGCTATGGCTGTTTCACATCGTTGGGATATTCGTCAATTAGATGTCAATAACGCCTTCCTTAATGGCTTATTGACTGAGGATGTTTTTATGCAGCAACCACCTGGATTTATTGATAAGGAGCGTCCTGATTATGTTTGTAAGTTACGAAAATCATTGTATGGGTTAAAACAGTCCCCACGAGCCTGGTTCAACCGTCTAAGTGGGTTTCTATCCCAAATTGGGTTCATTGGTTCTAATACTGATCCCTCTTTATTTATTCTTGATTGTGCTGACACTAAGATCTATCTTTTGATATATGTTGACGATATTTTAATTACGGGGACGGATTCCAGTGCCATCCAACATATTATTAGTACTTTGGGGGGTGAATTTGCACTTAAAGATCTTGGCAAGTTTCACTACTTTCTTGGTATTGAGGCTACTTATAATTCTTTGGGATTAGTTCTAAGTCAGCAAAAATATATACGTGATCTCCTAACTCGTGTTCAGATGGCAGACGCTAAACCCATCAGTTCTCCTATGTCCACCTCTACACGGCTTAGTAAACATACTGGTGAGGTGTTTCATGATCCGACGTTGTACCGCAGTGTCGTGGGGGCCTTGCAATACTTAACGTTAACTCGTCCTGATATTAGTTTTGTAGTTCACCGTGCTTGTCAGTTTATGCACAAACCAACTGTGGAACATTGGAGTTTAGTTAAACGTTTACTGCGTTATTTGAAGAATACAGTTGCTTTTGGGCTTCAATATTATCATCAATCCCCATCCTTACTGTCTGTATTCTCTGATGCGGATTGGGCTGGCTGCTTGGATAAACGGCGATCTACGGGTGGTTATGCGATTTATCTTGGCAATAATTTGATCTCATGGAGTTCTAAGAAGCAATCCACGGTTGCCAAATCTAGTACGGAGGCTGAATATCGTTCTGTCGCCACCGCCGCTACTGAAGTTACTTGGCTCATTTCTTTATTTAAGGAATTGCGCATCTCTCTCCAGTCTCCTCCTACGTTGTGGTGTGACAATATTGGTGCCACCTATTTAGCTGCTAATCCAGTTTTTCGAGCTCGCACTAAACACGTCGAGATCGACTTTCATTTTGTTCGTGAGATGGTCAAACGAAAACAATTGCTGGTGCAAATTATTTCTACTCATGATCAGATTGCAGATGTGTTAACAAAGCCCCTATCCACACCACGTTTTCGCCTTCTACGGGACAAGCTAAATCTGGTTGGTACAGAGTTTAGCTTGAGGGGGCGTATTGAAGATCTTGGAGATAAGGACGTAGCTGGCAATGATAAGCACACGATTGAGAATTAGTTGAGTTGTGATAAACTATTTTGTATCTGTTATGTACGTTTGTATTAGATAAGTCTTATCTCATGTAACTGATGAGATCTCTCTGATTTCATCTTATCCCATGTAATCTTAACTCTATAAATATATGGGTGCTCTCCACGATCTAAGTGTGGAAGAGTTTTACAAGTATTTTAACTCTTATACCACACACTTACGAGTTGGCAACTCATCCACCACTATCACCACCTTTAGGACCACCTAATTTTGATCTACATGATGAGGAGATCACCACAAAAATTAAACCCTTAGATCATTTCTACTTGACCTACTGACATGTGTAAGTAGAGTGTAAGAATAAGTGGGTATTAGGTGGGTCCACTTAGAGACGACCCATAAATTGATGTGATCTAAACGATGAGATCTTCATCGAAAAAGTTTAGCCCTATGGTTCATCAGTACATAGGCTCACAGGCATGTGTAAATAGAATGTAAGAATAAAATGGGTATTAGTTGAGCTAACTTGGAGACGACCCATGGGCTGATGTGATCTAAAAGACGAGGATATCTCGTCACAAAAAATCAGCTCTTTGATTAACTCTATGTAGCACCAACTGGTAGGTGTAAACTGAATATAATTATTATATAAATAAAGTAGCATGATATAATTGGTATTAAGCAGGGCAAATTATGTGGCGCATTATTTGATTTCAAGTGGGCCCATTCGAAAATCATCTATGAGCTAATGTTGTCTGAACGTTGAAGAGATCTTTTACAAAAACTCAATCCTTAGATCATATTTAAGTGGACCTTAAATCAATATAAAAATAAAATGGGTATTAAGTGGGCCCATTAGCGACTATGTATAGACTAATGTGATCTAGACATTGAGGATATTATTGTCTAAAAAAACCAGCCTTAAATCAACTCCATACAATCTCATTGGCAAGTGTAAATTAAGTGTTAATATATAAATAATGTTAATGGGACACATATGGCATTTTCTAAAAAGTTGGGTTTAAAAAAAAAAACAAAGACGCATTAGCGGCTCTATTGGCTCAAAATTAGAAGCCCATTCTCTCTCCTCCTTTTTTCTCTCTTTCTCTCTCCTTATTTTGTCTCATGTGGCTTGGCTCACCCGGTGGGCCGCACTGTTCATCCTGGTGAGCTCTATTATATATTTAAGATATAATACAAATACTTTGAGTTTCACATAAACTTCTAAAATTGTCATTTTTTTATTGATTTTCTTATAAGCAAAATAGATGGCAAAAATTATAAATTTTATATTCAATGAAGGAAATACTTGGTATTTAATAAACACTAAGCATGAAATAGGTCCACTCATTATTAATTAGATATCACCAATCAAAACATGAAATAGCATTAATTAAACTTCAATTGCTCTTTTTTTTCACATTAAATAAATAACATACACATCTATACTATTAGTTAAGAGAATGGGGTTTTTTTTGGAACTTTTTACTTTTGGTGTCCTTGAAAAAATTATTTTTTGTTAAAGTTTAACTTCACTTTGAAAGGGTATAATAGTTATCTTTTGTCCTTGAAAAAAGGATAAATTAGTAACTTTACTCACACCAAAAACATAACCGCCGTCTCACTATTGCAAAGAAAATTAAATCTCTTCCATGATTTTCTCTCTTTTTCTTTCCCTAAACTATCCCTAAAATCTCTTTGTAACAACCTACTCAATTTTCACTTTTTTCTCCATATTTCTCTCCCACTCTCATGAAAATCTCATTTTTAGCCCTTGATAAATTTTCTTAAAGGAGATATTTTAGTCTTTTCTCGCACCCCCATGATTCTCTCCCTCATGTAAAGAGATTATTAACATGCAATTGATACTTGTATTTTTTGGTTTTTTTTACATTTATTTTTATAATTTATTGTATTAATAATTTAAAACAAAACGAGTGTAAGGAATAAGCCCAGTGTGAGTAACACGTGCAACGCACGTGCACAACGCTTGTTATTATTATAAAAAAGCTGAGATAGTAAAGAGTTGGGAGTTAAAACCACGATCCGAGTTCAAAATTTGTCATACACCATAAGGTCTTTAACACTAAAAATTAACCACTAATATGTTTTAGTGATAAAAAAAAACTAAAAAATAGTTATAAAAAACACGTTTTCTTAAAGGCCATTAGTATTTCTACACAACGTTTTACTAAATCCATGAATCATTTGGTTTGTTTGGCATCCATAAAAGAATCTATGAATTCATGAATCTTTGGAAGCTTGAATCATTTGGTTTGTTTGACTGCTATTTAAAATCAAGGAAAATCTCTATTTTGTTGTTTTAATTTTGTGGGGTGTAATCTACATTGAATTGGGTGAATACATAGTGAATCCTTAGTTTAGAATTCCAGCAAATTCTAAGGGGGGTGGGACTCCAAAACAGGGATTTGCTGGAAAATATGTTTCCTTTGAAAACATGTTTCGAAGGATTCTTGGCAGCCACACAGACCAGAGAAATATGTATCCCTGGTCCCCACTGAATCCCTACCTTAGAATCCTCCTTCCAAAAAAAACCATAAATTCAAAACAACCTAAATTTTGTAATATCAGTTTTACACAAAGTAGGTTCATCGAACTTGAAATCTACCAATCACATTTCCATACTTCCTAACCGATCACTTTTTGGGTGAAAGCCAAAAAAGGCTGCTAACTTTGACCTGAACCCGTGAGCCCGCGACTACAAATTTATTAGCGTCTGCCAGACCTAGAGGAAGGCTACGATCTTGTCTTTCTTCAGTCCCAAATGACCTAGACTGCAGACCGTTGATGGTACTCGGTCCGGGACCAGATTTCAACGCAAAAGTATTGAGGTTGACGACCGTGTAATATCCGCCTGGGGTGGACTTCTACTGAAAATTGAATCTGATTCTGAATCTACAAGCAAGGGACGAACTAGAAAAGATATAATAATACAAGGGCACACGAATGAATATATATAAACTAGTAACAGCTTCCCTTTCCTTTCCTTCTACTTCCTCCATACAACCAAAAACACACATCTTCTGTAAAAAGGTAGAGAGATCTTCTATAACTTCTCTATTATTTTTGTTATACCCATTAATCAAATTTGGTATATTTTGATTTCTTTAACACCAATTGAATCTTGATGTAAATATGATGATTGATGGATCATGTATAAATTCTGCTTACATATTGTTTGATGGTTTGCTCGTGAGAAGAGAAAACTCCAGTGTTGAGAAGTTAACAGAACCACTATTGACTGTCTGTAATATAGCCTTTATAAGGTTTTTGTTTATTTGGATTTGGTCATTTTTAAGTTAAAAAGTTGAATTTTTGTTGGTTACTTCAAAAGATTTCTGTAGCTCTTAATTGAAAAAGTTTGGTGTTGGGTCATTTTTTTTTTTAAATTCTAGTTTTGAGTACCATTTTGAAAATTTGGATCATTAAACATAGGAGCTCGATGGGAGATGTTTTTCTTCATCCTGTGAATGATAATTTATTCACAAGAAACCCTATGTGAAATTTTGAATTGTAATTGGTAACTTGGTATGTTCTCATGGTAGGTAGAGACCATTTTCTTGTGATATTAAAATAATAACAGAGAGAGAGTGGGTTAATACATTAGCTCAGTTTATAAAACTAATGTTCGTTTGGAAATTTGCTATCTTGATTCCTTTGCAGTTGCTTGGAGAAACCTTTTTCCCATAGAAGTGTTAGGTATTGTATTAGTGTAATTTAGGTTTGGAAGACCCATTTCAATTTGAACCTGAATGCCTTCACTTGAAAACCATATTCTTTATTCATTTAAAAATTTGAAACTAAATAATGTCAATAGACAATCTTAGACCTAATTTATCATCGTCTTCATTATTGTTTTCTGAAATGCCGGACCCAGCAATTTGGGATTGCACCATGAGTTTCAATTTGATCTACAGTTGCTTCTTCTACTAAGGCATGTTCTTAATGCCTCACCACAACTATTTTGGGTTGCTTTGTGAATTCTATCTCGCTGTTCAGTTTAATCTAGAATTGCATCTCTACTAAAGCACTTTAACTGTATATTTTTTCTTACTACCTCAATCCATTCCATTTTTTCCATTCCTCTTACCTTTGGAGCTTTCAAATTGCATGACTGTCCTGGTCTTCTTTTACATATTTCCATCTCTGTCGACTTCATTTTATTGGCTACTTGGTTTACCCCTTGAGTCCTTCAAATGTATCCATTAGAATTTTATATCCTTATCTTTTCATTCATATTCGTAACATTCTTCTCTCTGCTGAACTCTTTCGATGAACATGTATTTTTATATTGTCCTCATTGCTTAAATTGTCTCATTGTTGTATTGAATTTACTTTCCCTTCCTTTGGTCTGTATATGTTGGATGCATTACACTTTAGTTGTACATCTCCAATTACATATCTCACTGGTGCACTTCCCTATCTGCAGGAGTAATAAAGGCAGGAGCAGCTTCACAGAATAATCTTTCGAGAGAAAAATGAATTTCAGTTTGGTCTCATCATCATCAGAAATATCTTATCCTTGTTCTAAGAGTTTACAATACAAAAATGAGAAATTGCTTGTCTCGAAATCTATCATAAGGCTTGGTAGTTTTAGTAAGCAGAACTATCGGCGACCATTGAATCGTGATGCTAGAAAGATAGGGGTTTCCCGGCCTTTTATGCCTGAACATGTAAAAGAATCATACAAGGGAGAAAAACATCTCGAGGATGAGGCAAGTCTGAAATTGAAATTTGTGAGGACACTGTTGATTGACAATTATGATAGTTACACGTACAACATTTACCAAGAATTGTCAGTCATCAATGGGGGTAATCTCTCTCTCTCTCTCTCTCTCTCTCTCTCTCTCTCTCTCATCTTGAGCTTTTCCTTCTTCTGAGATAGTGTCTCTGGAATTTGGTGGACAGAAATAATTATTCCTATTGCTTTCAAGTATTATGCTAATTGGTACTTGGATTATCATAATGATTGGTTTTGTGATAACAATTCTTCCTGGTAATTGTTATTCTCAGTTCCTCCAGTGGTGGTGCGCAATGATGAGTTGACATGGGAGTACCTTCACCATTACTTATATGAAGAAAGAGCTTTTGATAATATTGTCATATCACCGGGGCCTGGATCTCCAACATGTTCCGCAGACATAGGTTAGGCTGATAAGCTTTTAAGGGATTTCTGCTTTGTAGAGTTTTCTTTATAGTTGTTTTTTTTTTTTAGTTGGAGTTTCGTTTATATTTCTGCTATAGCTATGGTAATTTGTAACTGCCGCAGTCTATAAATGTTAGGGGACAGGTTTTTCTGGAGCTACATTCGAGAACTCTTCTCAGGAGTAGCAGGGTTCTCTTTACAAGTGATAGCTGAGGTGGTGGGAGGAACAGGACCCACATGTTTCACCACCTCAGCATCTCCCAAGTGGCAAGTTTCAACCTGATAGCAATCCAATATGTGACAAAAAAGGCAAGGCATGCTTCCTTTGCCTTCTCTATATTTTAGAACATAAAAATTCAATGGTTGGTATTAATAGGGAGGAAGTACAATGCAGGCCGGTTTCTAGGCATATGGACGAGGGATCTGTGGGACCGTGGACAAAACATTGTGTAAGAATATCTTGACAAACACACACTGACACACGTATGCCTGTTCTGAAGCATTTCTGAAGTGTCCTACGAGAATCTGATGGGCAAAATGATACGAGTGTGACATAGATACCTCACCTGTTTAGAAGAATACATCCACCGATCTATAGGATTGAAGATCCAATGGACTATCTGAGTAGTATACATCAGCCGTTTTCCTGTAAAGAATTATTCCAGAGAAGAGTTCTGGAGTGTAGTATTTCTGGAAAGGGGGGAAAAATGTTGCCTCGATGGTTTCATGTACTGATTGTAGGACTCACCACAAGATCGTGGACCAAAGAGTTAATTCAGTTGGATTTTAATTATTTCGTCAGTTTCCTCTTATACAGTTCATGATACTAATCTGATCCATCCTGAATATGTTATAATTAGATAGTTGGAAATCGTTCAGTTCGGAATATTTTGGTGTTGTTAATCTCCTTGGCAAACAATACATGTGCACAACATGTACAGCGATATTGTTGCTGGTTATTGTCATTGATGCTAAAAACATTGAGATACTTTTAAGTTAATGTTTGGCTCAACTGCATGAAATTATCTATTGGTAAAAGTTTTTATAATAACATGGAAGTACGCGGTTGATATTACAGGAATATGTTTGCAGATACTGCTTGAGTGCAAGGATATTCCAATTTTGGGTGTTTGCCTTGGTCACCAGGTATTGTACTTAGTTATATTTGCAATCTTATCTTAGAGCTGCCTTAGGCATTGGCAAATAGGTTCTTACCAATAAATACTTATTGTATAGAGACTGCTGCTGAAGGAATGAGACGAATTACTATAAATCAATAGCTTCACAGGACAGATAGGAAGCCAATCAGCCATACAAATGCCAAAAAAAAGATTACTTGGCTTAGTTGACATGTAAGTGCAATCAGGCACTAAAGCATCTAGTTTTGGACAAGAATTGAGTGCATCTTATTGGAATCACAGTGTTTTGTCTCATATCAAGTGAAAGCATTATAACACAAGCATCTAAAATGTATTACATGATTAATTGGTTGTATTGGCATTGTTTGCTTTACACAATTTCCCTCATAACAATTTCAATTCCTCAGGCCTTGGGATATGTGCACGGTGCTCAAATCATACACGCCCCTGAACCAGTCCATGGACGCTTGAGGTATATTAAGTCACTTTAAGGTTTTATCAGTCATTTCATATGATGTCCATTTGTTCAAGTACTCTTGTTAATAAGTTTTAGCTATAGCATAGCTAGTATGAACTTTTATGTTTTCCAGAAGGTTAAGTATGTACTTAGTTCCATTACAGTACCTCTTAGCTTGTTCCTTGTCCCCTCCAGTGAAATTGAACACAATGGGTGCAATCTGTTCCTTGATATCCCTTCTGGACGAAATTCAGGTTTCAAGGTGAGTCTGTCTCCGTGTACATGAAAAAGTCTGAATGTATAATAGAAAATTGTATATCGAGAATTATAAAACAAACTTATCTTATTTATCAACTTTAATTGTGAAATTTGAACAAAATTTTACAATATCTTTGTAAGATTTTTTTGATGTGGCTCTTGACTAGTCCATGGATGAGTACAGGCTGCAGCCACCATGAAACCTGGGCCAATATGGGGTAGCCCCTACAGCCTCCATCTTATTATGATTTCTTGCAGGTTGTTCGGTATCACTCCCTTGTAATTAATGCTGATTCACTCCCAGAGGAGCTCATTCCTATAGCTTGGAGCTCTTCCACGGATACACTTTCTTTTCTTGAGAACCGGAAGTCTGAGGTCATCGCTGATGCTTTTGGAGGTTAGATTAATTATCCTCTCACTTCTTATTATCTTTTAACGAATATGAACACTGAAAATTCTTGTTCTTTGAAATCTTCAGAGCAAATGGAGAGCAAAAAAATCATCATGGGCATAATGCATTCTACCAGGCCTCATTATGGTGTGCAGGTATGTTGCCTGCTCATTTTCATTCTTAGTCTCTCAGCCTCTGCTTTTGTGTTACTTTACATTGTTTGCTTTTATTTTGACCTTCAGTTTCATCCGGAGAGTGTTGCTACCTGTCATGGGAGGAAAATATTTCAGAACTTCAGAAAGATGACAATTGATTATTGGTTGAGGTTGTTTCCAGTTCATGAAAGAAAGGTTCACGATAGTGGTAAACTAGACCTTTCTATGGATATTATTAGTTCTCTTATCATCTGGTGAAACCTTGATATTTTCTCCATCAACAACACCTGAATTTTGACTATAGAAATTTCGTCTTCATTTTTATTTATTTGAGTGTTTTAGGGTACTCGTCAGGTAACTCTAAGGATGATTGATGCACCCACCTCATCTATCTGAGGTAGCGGTGCTTTAGGTCTACCTTTGGGATACCCTATATATCCTCTATTTTTCAGTGACTGGATATTGGTATTATATACTGTTAATTCTTCTGCTTATCTGTTAAATAAAACTTTGCTTAGCATGGATGCAGATGCAGTTGCCTCATGCAAGTCGACTATTCAGAGAACTGCCAAAAAGTAAGCTATTAGTGAATAATATGGGTGAGGAAAACAGCTTAAGTACGTACAAACCGATGATGCTTGAGAATGAAAGCATTGGTGCTAGATTTCTGAAGTTGAGGTGGAAGAAATTGGATAGCTTGGCTAGTCAAGTTGGTGGAGCAAAAAATATATTCTGTAACCTGTTTGGAGATCGGAAAGCAGAAAACACCTTTTGGTTGGACAGTTCTTCAGTAGAGCAGGTTTACTTTTGCTATGCAATTGTTATTTTGTCAAGACAATTCTCTTTTGAGACTTTACATCTCTGACTGGTCATTTGAAAATTGTAGATTCTTTTACCTTCTGTTTTCGCAATGGAAATTTGATATACTACATGTAGTTATGGTCTAACAGAGATTCGGTAAGCCATGAGAGGAAAATTGATTTAGTCCCATAAAAGTTGTCATAGCAATTTTCAGCTACATGCATGCTCAAATTAAATAAATTAGAATATAGGACTGATGAACCACAGATTGAAGACTCTAGAAAGATAATGGACTAATTATATGACTTAAATCATTAAATTGATTGACCTATTGATCTGAAAAAGGAAATAATCATCTAGGGGTAAGCGTAAGGTGTGCGTCTTTCTAGATGCAATTAAAAAGTTTAACTCGAGCTGCATATTAGATGAACCCACCACAAGGACAGATACTGCATCATCAATTGTCGGAGATTTTTTGCCATTTTTAAGCTTTCCATCTGTAAATCTGACACCATTATCTTGTTTAAAGCTGGTTTTCTTGAAGGTAGCAATAAAAGTATTTGTTACTCAATAATCCTTGTTTGTATTTCCAGAGAAGGGCACGTTTTTCATTTATGGGGGGTAAAGGTGGAGCTCTATGGAGGCAAATCACTTTTAGGCTGTCCGATAAAAGGTTTAAATGTCATCTTTTTTTGGATGTAGCATTTCTTTGTTTTTATGCATTTTCTGGGACTAGGCTTTTTGTCTTTATGGCGGGCATTACTTTTATATCCTTGATGCTATACCTCATACATATCAAACTTGTTTAGTGATCGAGAGTGTCCTTGGATAGACAATCGCCCAAAAACCATGAAGTATGATGACCTCTACTGCTAATCCAGTAGAGAGACTTTAGGGGTAAGAATAGTCCTTGTCGTGCACAGTTGGGGCGATTTGAGGGATGTCATCTTCTAGTGATAGCCCATTCAAGATCTACCTTATTGATCAGTTAGAATGAACGAAGCAGGCTAAACGTACAGTCAAGAACATGAAAGATATCTTCACAAGTACAAAATACTTTCCGTACTTTTAGTGCTTCCACATTTAAGTTCTAATCCAGGTGGTAGTCTTTTATAATATTTTTATTAAATGATAAATGTGGGCTCATGTCAGTGATACAATTGCGAAAGCTGGAGGTTATTTATCAGTTGAAGATGCACAGGGTTCCGTGGAGAGCATATTTCTGGAAGATGGGTTTCTTAACTTTTTGGACAAGGTATTTAATTTCTCAGAATTTGATTCATAACCGAATGAAAGCACCTTCCGACGTGATATTTTATTTTTCTTAAATGAATGTCAGTGCAATAATATCTCTCTCAGCTCTGACCAAAAAATGCTTGTACTGTTGTACAAAATAAAACTGTTATTATCAAATTTCAAGGTATCCCCATCTTAAAAAGTTGACATTTTCAAGTAGTTCTGGGACTTCATGCATAAGAGAGATAACTCGTGTCTTTAAGAAAAAGAAGGAAATTTTAGTCATGTTTTATGCGACTAGAGCGTCTTTCATCAAACCTCTTTCTTCCTTGTGGAAGTACCCGCTTTGCTTTCTTGGGCATACACAAAACTAGCAAGTGTCTTTCTGATTTTTATTTTTATTGAAAGTACTTTTCAGTGGATTAGGTTAGAGATTTCCCACTGACATTTTTACTTTTTATCTGTCCACAAATGTTACTAGCAAGTCCAACTAAGACACTTTTGCTCGGACGACTATGAGAGAATATTATGATCTGTGCTGTTATCAATTCTTTGACGTCTTTTGTAACTTTTGTGAATCTCCACGAGCATTGATCTTTGTTCCGGTCCATTTTATGGCACTTGTAGATTCTCTCTCAATAAGAATTATTCTCAAGAATTCTAACCCTCAAGGGATCACATTAACATCTTCTTTATTCAGATTTGCAGTCCCAATAGGACCAATAGCCCTCCTAAGCTGGGATACCTCGAGGTATTACTATCAATATCGGACTTAATCCAAGCTACAGCTGTCTTTTTATCCAAAGACTAATCCTTCATTTAGTACTTACTAGTCCCTTCTTTTAGTGTGCTTTGATTGGTTGGACATTCTTGACTAAGATTTGATTGAGACCTTACATTCACATTGGTAAATGACATAAACAAATTACTTTCTCAAGCTAAAGGTGTTGATGGGCCATATATCTTGCTTCTCTACATTTGCTTCCCATTTTACAAAGCATTTCATAAGATATGAATCTTCCGTGCATGCTATGTATTTGTTTGCATCACTGTCCGACCAAGTAACTTTGTACTTAGGCATGTCTTGCATATGCAAATATCTCTGTCAAACAATTTGTGTGCACACATATAGATGATGTATTTAATAAATCTCTAGCTAGGTTCTGAAAAGTTGAAATGAGCAAGTTCTAATTTGTTATTCTTATGATAGGAGCTCCGATCATTTTGTTATGAAAAAGAAGATTATGAAGGATTGCCGTTTGACTTTTGTGGTGGATACGTTGGTTTTATGGGGTAAGTGATTGACTTCTTAAATATAAGCTGCTTTCACATTATCATTCTCACCAAGTTTGACTTCACCTCACATTCTCTTGCATTTACCTATAAATAATACACCATCTCCAAATCACATTCATCACAAACTTAAGTGGATCCATTATTATAACCTGGTGGTTGGCTGGGTTGGTTCTACCTGTCTATGAAGTCACATTTGACTTGACTCCCCACTTGAAGAAACGGAATTATTTAAAAATCGAAGTAGCCATCAGTCTTGGTCTCAACTTTCTAAATACATGCTTACCATTTTGTTTCTTAAAACGAGTTAACAGTAGTTTTTCTTAGCGTATTAAATAAACTTTACAGAAGATTGGATGTATCGCATTTCTAGGGTCATTTTCTCTAACACTAGTACGAGTGTTAAACACTTCTCGTGTCCCTTCTGTTGTTACATAGAAAGCAATCCTTCTCCATGAGGGCATGGAACCAACAGCTCTAAAGGTTGACACAGGTGGAGATGAAGTAAGAATTAGATCTATGAATTGTTTGTACCATTCCTAAATTTTAGTCCGAAGATTCATGATTCACTTCTTGGGCTGAAGGAGAATCTCATGAAATGCTCTAGTTATACATAAACAAAATCAAGTCTTTCAGACATAGGCCAACAAAAGAAAATATTCATGTTTCTCAAAGATGTTGATTTCTTTTTTTTTCCTTTTCTGTAAGATGTTTGTAATTTATTGATAATAGCATATTCCAGAACAAGAAATGATGCTACTAAAATCCAAATTTGGATATGAACGTAGGTGGCTGAATTTCATCCTATACGGACATCGTGGACCCCACAAACACTCTAGATTGGTTGCACCAGCCATCATCTCTTTCCTTTATTCTTCCTGCCGATAGCTGTCTCAAATTGTATTATGCAAATTCCTATTTGATTTTCCATGAAACAGGTATGGTCTCAAAGCTGAATGTGGTATGGCATCGAACTGTCACAACTCAGGAACTCCAGATGCTTGTTTCTTCTTCGTGGATAATATGGTTGTGATTGATCATCGTTATGATGATGTATATATTCTGTCTATATATGACATTCACCATCCTGAAAAGACTTCAGGGCCACTTGAAAACTCGACCAAGAGATCATGGTTAGATGATACAGAGCAGAAGCTTCTGTTTTTGAAAACGTCAGCTACTGAAAAGTTCAAGGAGAAGAAATCACAGTCCACAGCACCTGTCCCACATGAGGCAGGCTTCCATGCTGAGAAATCAAGAGATCAGTACATGAAAGATGTTGAGAAGTGTTTGAACTTCATTAAAGATGGAGAAAGCTATGAGTTGTGTCTTACAACTCAGATGAGAAAGAGAATAGGGGATATAGATTCTCTGAGACTTTACCTTAATTTGAGAGAAAAAAATCCAGCCCCATATGCTGCCTGGCTTAATTTCTCCAAGGAGAATCTATCTATCTGTTGTTCTTCCCCTGAGAGGTTTCTACGGTTGGATAGAAGCGGTGTATTGGAAGCAAAGCCCATTAAAGGCACCATTGCTCGTGGTTTGACATCCATTGAAGATGAACAGCTTAAATTGCAATTGCAGCAGAGGTAAAACATTTTTCTTCGGCATAATTAAGCTATATGAATCAGCAGCATAAAGTGAAATAGCTATCAATCCATAAAATTCCTCGGGTGTTTACGATGTAAATGGATTGGCCAATTAACCATTTGATTAATTCATATTGAACTCATATTCATATAGCTTGAGGAGGAAATAGATGCTGTTACATAGAATATGAAATTTATGAGTCCTGTTCGGCTCCTATTTCATAAGTTAATGAATCTGATATCCTAACCTGATGATTACTATTTGGACAGAGAATATGTTAAACAGGTAGAAATAAAATCAAGCCAACTCAATTTCCCTCCATTGATATAAGCTAATATATGTTTTTTTTGGCCTTTTTGTTTTTTGATTTCAACAGTGAAAAGGACCAAGCCGAAAATCTAATGATTGTTGATCTATTAAGGAATGACCTTGGCCGTGTCTGTGAACCTGGCTCAGTTCACGTGCCCCGTTTGATGGAGGTAGAATCATATGCAACTGTTCACACTTTGGTGAGTACAATTCGAGGAAAGAAGTGCTTGAATTTAAGTCCAGTGGATTGTGTCAGAGCTGCCTTTCCAGGAGGTTCAATGACCGGTGCACCAAAATTGAGATCTATAGAAATTCTCGACTCTCTTGAAAATTGTGCAAGGGGTGTTTACTCTGGCTCTGTAGGGTTCCTCTCTTATAATCAGACATTCGATTTGAATATAGTGATTAGAACAGTTGTCATACATGAGGGAGAAGCTTCGGTTGGAGCTGGAGGAGCCATTGTTGCTCTTTCAAAACCAGAAGATGAGTATGAAGAAATGATTTTGAAAACAAAAGCCCCAGTGAAGACTGTAATGGAATTTGAAAGCTAATTAAGTTCACACAATTAGGCAAGTTCAGATTCTTGTTGTATTTTTCATATTTGCATTGTATTTTTATCGTTCCCTTATGGGGATTTTGCCATTGAAACAAAGGGATCCAAATGGGTTCAAAGTAGTTCTGAAAATTAAATGTTCTACGAATTAACTATCTGAATTTGTGAAATGAAAGGAGAATGTTTCTCTTTGATAATAGATGCTTTGATTTAATGAATGTTTATCCATGGTGGGTACGGAACTGATTTCTTGAACCCTGCTCAGACATGATTGAAACAATGAACAATCAGAGTAGTAATCATTCTTTTGTTGAGGGAGTTGAAGATTCAATTCTTATGAAAGAAATTTCTGTTAATTTACCAAGGTTCTCCCTTTTGATCTCTTCAAGAGGTAGTTTCATTTTCAAAATCAGTTCTTATCTTTTATTCTTGGTCAAGTTTGGGTAGAATTAAGTCGAATTCAGGTTGGTTTTGATAGGACTTGGATTGGGCTCAATATTGAACATTTTCAAGGTCTGATCTTAGTAACAAGAACCGTAGAGTAGTGCTGATGCTCCCACTTAGGAAGCATTCTGGCCGCCCTAATGCCCTCGCTCTCGTTCTCTTTTCTCTCCCACTCCTAACTCCACGCTATGGTTACTTTGTGTCTTGATTGACCACTGATTGTAATTGAAGATATTTATACTCTTTCTAGATGAAAATTGACAGTTTGGTGTCCCTTTTTAGGATCAAAAGTGGGTTTGTTAGGTGTGAGTTCTTTTAAAGTGCAACCAGTGACAGTAGGTTGTTTAAATGTGTTAACTTGAGGGTTACCAGATAGAAAGGCTAAGATATCAAAATCTCTAGCAACTTTTTATTTGAAAACAAAGACCATTCTAAAAATTATTAAGAATTTAGAGCTCCTCTATGCAACCATGGTCTGCTCAAAAGTGATCTACCAAGTAGGAAGTACATTCAATTTATCTTTAAAAATCATCTCTAATGCAAATGTGCTCAGCGAATGTGAAGATAATGTGGCATGTGGATGGGAAGACATCCTCTAGTCCATCCTCTTGTTTTAGAGGTTCACCGAGAGGATGTCTTCCCGTCCTAGTCAACAAATCTCATTAAAGATATTATTATCTCTCCTCTTTTTTTTTCGCAAATCTCATTAAAGATCTCATTTTTTTCTTTCCTTTTTTACAATTAAAAAAATAACATATTTAATTAAAGGAGCAGTTCCAGTGCCATCAGTGTTACCATCGTCTGTGGGGCCCACATGCAAATGAATCAATGGCTAATTTTGTGAGGATGTTCTCGTCACTATATTCATCATTCTCACAAAAAATTAGCTAATTTCAAAACTTGTAACCCCATCATCCATTGATGCAATTTATTGATAAAAATGAATTATTCAATCACCGTTAATTATTAAAATATTGGATGACTGGATTGCCGTTTTAGAATGAGCTAATTTTTTTGTGAGGATATTATCCTCGCTATGAGATCATCCTCACAAAAAATAAGTGCTTGATTAATTTGTTTGTGGGCTCCACAAGCCATGGTAACCTAAAAATGTCACAGTGATGGCAATATAGTGAGGACACCGGAACCACTCCCTTTAATTAATTAAGTGTCACATAGTCAAAATAAACAAGTAGACCTCATTTGTATTGGAGATGTCCTTTTCTCTTTAACATAAAATATGGAAATTTTTTTCGCCATGTAGGAAACAAGTCTCAAGAGGATGATGTCTAGAAGCAGATCACATTTACATCTAATCTATTATTTATTATAATATACTATAGGAGAAGCCTTTGGGTTAACAAAACCCTCTCTCTTAGGTGTGGGTTAAAAAAACCTACATTATAAGCATATGGCCCAATATATATAAAAATATCTATATAAAAAAGATATTTCCACACTATTTTCTCCATCATGATTTTCTCCTACTATTTTCTCTCCCTAAAATATCTTTCCCAAATCTATCTTTCTCTCACTACTAAAAATTCAAAATTTTTAACAAAAAATTCAAAAAAAATTTCAAAAAAAGCCATGCGCCTTACACGGGGTATGGGGGCTTGTAATATACTATAAGAGAAGTATTGGGTTAACAAAACCCTCTCTCTTAGGTGTGGGTTAAAAAAACCTACATTATAAACATATGGCCCAATTTATTATCTATTATTGGATTAACAAAACCCTCTCTCTTAGGTGTGGGTTAAAAAAACCTACATTATAAACGTATGGCCCAATTTATTATTTATTATTGGGTTAACAAAATCTTCTCTCTTATGTGTGGGTTAAAAAAACCTACATTATAAACATAAATTCAAATTTTAAAACTTCTAAATTTTTTAATTATAGAAGAATTCAATTTTTTTTAAAGAAACTCGTGCCTTGCACTGTGACTAGTTATTTCTAAGATCCGAGAAAAGAATACAGCCAATAAATTTCAATGAACATGTTTTGTGCCTTTAGAATCTTTTCTCTGCGGTATACACAAATAATTGCAATTTTAAAAGTTAAAACCTTTTCTTTGAACTTTAGAGGGTGAAGTTCCAAAATATCTTGGTTTGTAATTATGTCATTAACTTTTAAGGGTTTGTTTTGCATTGCAAGAAAGTCTATTCTAGATTAAAGGCAAAATTAGGAACCTCTNCTTTTATACTGTTTCTAGACGCAGTCTATTAACCGCGAGGGTATTTTAGTCCTCTTAAAAGTGCGCGTGTGGTTTCCGTGTTTTTTGGACTAAAGTGTCATAAATGTTATTGCTGGGACTGAACAGTATTATTCCCTATCAAAAGGGACTAAACCGTCGTTCCCCCAAAAAAAAATTAAAATAGGTAGGCAGATGGGAAATTTGATTTTGTTGACCCACATTTATCATGGTCAAAAAGACCTCACCATGTGGATAATTAAAGGGTTAACTCCACCATATGTATTTTTTGCCCTAATTGAAATTGATTTCACATCAAAGAGTTGCTATCGTAGAAAAAAAAAAAATCTACCAGAAACAAACAATCATGTAGTATTTGTGAGAAAATGAACTGTTAGGTGCTAAAGTTATAATGATTTTGACTAGTTTGGAATATTGGGTGAAATTAAAATAGACCAGAAACTACTTCACACTTATCTATCTAACTACTATTATTAAATGAAAAACGACTCTCCTATATTTATGAGACTAGAAATTGTTGCTTTTTTTTTTACTCATAATTTTAAAAAGAGAGTTTTAGAAGAAAAAAAAGTCCATGTAGAAAAAGTCATTATGTTTTTAATCCTTATTTTATAAATTTAGTCCCTACTTTTGGACATAAAAGTCATAAAAGTAGGAACTAAATTTATAAAATAAGGACTAAAATCATAATTACTTTTTTTATATTTTTTATTTTAAAAAAAATAAAAATAAATTTTAACAAAATATTGTTTGAATTTCTCTAAATTGTGAGGCCCACCTAAAAATCTACAAGAACCATAGCTTTTTGTTATGTCCTAACTTATATTTGGTCTATGTATACCTGTTGGGTTGAAATACAAGTAGAGCGCGCATAGAATTAACTTGTATAGGCTACAAAACAAAACCAGTTCTAACCTTTAATTCTTGGTCAATTTTGGTTGTCACGATTTTTATTTTTATTATTTTTCGTTTTTGTTTAGGCATATTTTTGTGATGTATTTAACCTTACAGAACTATTCTTTTAAATACCGAGTTCGCAGAGTAAATGTGTTGGATAACGATGGAGGAGAATCAAACACATGATGATTACAATAAATATTTAAATTTCAAATGTTTTCTTGTCTCAGTACTCGTAATAATGATTAATGAACTTAAATCACTGATGCCGAATTTATGTTGGTAGGTACTAGTACTTAATCAACAACCCTAATTATGTATTAGGACTTAGTCAGCTACCAGCAGCTTAACCAGCTTTGTGGATAAACATGGTTTCTAAAAAAATCAAATCGATTAGGCACAAAACCGGTACCAAAGTTGTACCGGCTAATTTAAGCATGTAGCAGTTGACTTGGTTTCAAACTTGGTCAAATATTGCTCTTCAACCTTTCTTTCATTCATCAGTCAAAATTGACTTGACTCAATCAAATATGTTCTGATACTTGGATTATTCGTTCCGGTTCCAGTTGGTTCTCCGTATCTTGGTTTAAATTCTCAAATATTCCACACACAGAAACATATTTAAAAATTAATGTCAAAATTATATTAAAAAAATAAAATAAAATAATGCTCTAGGTTGATTCTGAGTCCTATAGGTTCTGTTCGGGTTTCGTCAAAATCCAGTCCCTAACGGTTCTGGTTCCAATCTAAAACTGGGACCATTCGTGTTATGGTTCGCTGACTTGGGATCAGTAGCCAGATCGACAGTGACCGATCTTGAGTCGATCCAGCTGGATCAGCCAATCCCACCTAATCTTAACACGAACCCAAAAAAAATTTCAAAAGAAAAAATTGAAAAGATTCAATCTTGCCAAATTATACCAGACGAGTTAGGCTGATCCTAAACAAGTCTAATTTTCATTAATTTCATTTTTGGGATAGTAGTCGAGTCCATCCCACACCAACCCTAAGAAAAATAGTCTGATCCTAGTATAACGAATTGGGTTAGGATGTGGCCAGACGGAACCATTAGGAAGGGCGTGTTTGTCAATTTGCTAAAAGGGAAACAGTTTCGAAACTCCGCATTTTTTGGTATATTCATGGTGTTAGTCTTGCTAATAATGATGATAATAAGATAAGATTAAAACACACTAAAAATGCCTGTTGTTTGGTATCGGGACAAGTGGGTCCCACAATCATGCGATAAACATAAACATCAACGTCCATGAATAGATCCACGTGTCATCCTCATCAGATATTCCAGGTGTCATCAGATAACTAGCTGCATCACAAACATGTGGCCCCACAACCCTAAATCAAGATAAGCCAGATAGTACTTTTAATATTTTTAATCAAACTTCAAAAAAATAAAAAGGAATCTAAATTATATTATTAGAATATTCGAGTATATCCACATAAATCTGGAACCTCGAATTATTGACGAGTGACCAACGTGGATCCTTGCTGTATTAAACGCTCTGATCTAACCCTAAATAACCACTTGTCCTTATCCTTCACCCAATCAACAATTGCCAAGTGGATAACGGGTCCCACATTCATGTTCGCGGCGAACCGTTCGTCCACGTTGTTCTAACGGGTCCCCTACATAAACTAACAGTATAAAAAGGGGACACGGAAATTTATTACAAATCAGGATTTTACAAAAAAACACGTAAAAAAAACAGTTGTTGAAAGGAGATTTTAGTTGGGGAGAGGGGATAAATGGCCGGAGCAAAGGGAAGAAGTACGGTGGGTCACCGGATTCTGATGGGTTTTCATGAAAATGTTAAATTTTCCGGTGGACCGGCGAGTATTGTCGATATGGATTTTGGGTATTTCGAAGAAGAAGATCGGTCACCGGCGAGTTATTCTAATGTTGAAATAGATGACAATGATGACGGAGATGAAAACTCCGGCAATGTCGCCGAGAATAAAGCCTTCTGGGAAGATCAACACCAGCTTCTTCATGTAAGTTTTAATTATATCCTGTTAGGTCAATCCTTCTAATTAATTCATAATTAATAATGTTTAATCCAGTATTATACCAACAATTAGATTCATTTTCGGACATAATTTTGTTGTATATAAAGTGTTTATGGATGTATCCGATGACACTTTTTTCGAGGAAATTGGCGAAAAAAGAAAGGTTTCATGACCATATGGATGTATAGTTATAGTAGTAAATCAATGTGTTTTTGAGTGGTTTATATTAAAATTTTGAGGTTTAGTTAAGAAGATCGACTACATTGGTGACTAAATTGGGTTTTCACCACTATTTACAGGCAACTTTGGTAAGGACTAGTTCAATCGAGTCGAAAATCAGGCAGGCAACGAAAGAGGCGATGAGGGAATTCCAATTGGGAGGAGGGGTATGTGTATGCCTGAGACCAGTAACAGGGGGATGCCGGAATTGTATGATGAGAGACATTTGCGACCGGCTTCGAAATGCTGGTTTTAATAGTGCTATTTGTAGGACTAAATGGAGAAAATCACCGGATATCCCATCAGGTAAACAAACACATTTTGTCTTTGAATTCATCGAACTTTTTTTAAAATATAATAAACAGGCATCGATGATGCTAGTACAGAAATATCTTCTGCTTTACAAATTCCATTCACAATTCTTTTTCTTTATCAAGAATTCAATTTGGATTATTTTCAACAGGGGAACATACATATCTGGATGTTGTTGACAGAACAGATTCTAAAAAAGGGGAGGTAAGAGTGGTAATTGAGTTGAATTTTCGAGCTGAGTTCGAGATGGCGAGAGCAAGCGAAGACTATAACAAGTTGATAAACAGACTTCCTGAGGTGTTCGTGGGGAAGGCTGAAAGATTACGTACATTGATTAAGATCTTGTGCTCCGCCGCGAAGAAATGCATGAAAGAGAACAAAATGCATATGGGTCCATGGAGGAAGCAAAAATATATGCAAGCAAAATGGTTTGGTACTTGTGAAAGAACGATTTCAACGCCTTTTTTTACGGATTTGGGATTTTCCGACAAGCAACCGAAGCCAAAGGCTTCGATGCTTACATTTGACTTGTTAGAGAACTTGCCTAGCTTGCAGCATTTTACAGCAGTTGAAGTTGTGTGATATGGGAAATCATCATGTGGTTTTCAATTGTAATTTTTGTGTGTTGCGGTTTGGTTCCAATTGTACATTATTCCGGTCTGTTGTAAATTTGGAAGAGAATAAACTGGCCGGTATATATATATAGATATATTGAACGACAACTAATAACATCTAAGAGAATCGAAGGAATAGAACTTCAATTGACGATGGAACGAAAGAAAAATCGATTGAGATGGTTTGGCAATGGTGTCTTCAAGCAGGAAGAAGGAGAGATTTTGGTGCAAGTTGCAAATTTGAGGTTGTGAAATAATATCCATGGAATTTGCTTTGAAAGAAGATTTGTACTTTTATATGTATAAGATTGAAGTGAATATTGAGAATTATAGATCATTAAATTTTGTTTTTTGTTCTGTTTTTCTTTGAAAAAAAATGTTTGAGACGCCGAAATCCAGCTGGAGATTCACAAAAATATCGTTCGATCTTTTCAAGTCCCGGGCCTTGAAGAGAAAAAGTCTGATTGCTCTGACCTCTGTTTCTTTGGCAGATTCTACAGTGAAGGACTTTTCACCCTGAAAAAATAACTTCATCCTTACAGTTCCTTATTACAAATCCTGATCCTTCATTGTTAGTGTCATGAGACCAGGCACCATCCATGTTAATCTTAAACCAATCCGATGTGGGGAGGAGTCCAATGGGCAGGGACTGATCGCAGAGGAAGAGCTATGCTGATAGGGATGATGTTCGCCGAACTACATTTGACAAGAACGGCCTTCAATATACATTTCTTGACAAATAACTAGACGCGATAAGGGACTCAAAAGTTTCAAGATGGGTTTAATGATTTTTGGGTATAGATAGGAGACTGCAAGGCCGCAGACAATGACATGCGGATTGTGATGTGAATTCTCCAAGTTCTCCCCAACCCCAGACCGGCCATGTGATACGGTCTGGCAGGTAGATTAGGCACACTAGGAGCATTGTAGATCAGAAATTAGTGAAGAGTTTTAAGGGGTAATTAAGGTATCAATGTATTAGTCGGAATTATTATGGGTTGATCATTTACTCTCTAAGATATGTAAGAACCTGCAAAAACTATTTGATTGCTAGAGCAAGTTCAAACTTGACAAAATCTTCAAACAGAGCCTCCTTGAATCAAGAAAGAGCAAAAGGGATTTCAGCTCTTAGTCACTTTTAACTATGAGGTCATATTAAATTTCATGCAGCATAATAAACTGAAATTGACAAGTTCTGAGGACATCAAATCTTAGAATGGGAATCTTGTAAGATCAGTACTAATGGCTCTATAAAGTCCTCTTATGCTCTTACTTCTGTTAAGAGCCATAAGAAAAATGAGCAAGAAATAATGGAGTACAAGTCTACAGTTCAATTGACAGAGGAAGAGTTCAGAGAGACTCCTTAATATGAGAAGCCTAGGATGATATAATTAACAATTTGATTCTTGACAAAAATTAGAATCATATTCGTTTCAGGATTACGATGATATATAACCATTGTCGTTGCACAACAAAAAGTGGAATTTCCATTTAAATATGAAGGGGAAAAAGAATTCTTCCAACAAAACCAGATTCAATGAAGGTCCATCTCATAGAAGAAACTAAACTATAAGGAGCTGTATCCAAAGCAACAAAAATAGGTCATTATTGCCAGTTACAGGTAGTGAGTTACCTGCATTTTATAACCGTGTACATTGAAATAAAATGGAAAAAGTCAAATCTTCCTATGCGTGAGCTCTGTACTTCAGTCGTTCACCTGAGAGCCTCCATTGCTGCTCAATCCTCATCATGGATCACTATGCACTTCTAGTCTTATGAAGACACTTTTCAACTCAAGTGGCATCACTTCTCAATGTCGAGTGTGTTAGTCCAGTTCACCGAAAAATGTTCTTATGAGATGGCAGAGGTAGAGAGAGAAGCTCTCATTGGAATGGCTAAAAATAGTATCTTTAGGCCGCAGAAAAAAAAAACAATGGCTCCATCTAATCTATTTACATTGGTTTTCACTAAATCTTGGGGAAGAGACTAACCTAGACATGAGAAGGGCAAGCCTACGTGATCCTGGTCCTGGTCTGAGGCGATTAGGGTTCCCAACCTTAGAACATGGAGGGTTGCCGGAGCACCAACCCCCAGGAGTGAAGCTATCATTTGTCCGGTGAAGTAGTTCTTTGTCAATCTTATCCAAGACTGGATCGTCATGCTTAAATTTCCGGGCAAAGGGAGCACCACTGCGAATCATCTTGATTGTGTCATTAAGGGTGAGGGTGTGTGGGTGCTGTCGTGGGGGAACATCCCATGATATATAATGCAAATCATGGTTGACAGCGGTCTGTGCAAACTCGGGAACATTGCAGATGACTGTATGGAAATAGCCTTCAGGGGAGGATAGGAAGTTGGAGTAGTACATTAGGAGAGTTCTTGGCAGGTTATCCCAACCCAATATCATAAATTCCACAAATGAACGTGATAGAACCATCCATGCTGAACCTGCAATGACAATTCTGGACAATCAGAGGAGAAACCTAAATTTGGCACCACCATTCAAGGTAAAATCAAGTGTGATTTTGTTGACCCACTTTATCGCAGGTCAAGAAGACCCAATCATGTGATTGGTGGGGACTTAAGCGGTCAACTCCATCTTTATGACCATTGAAGACCGTCTAGGACCCACCAATCACATGGTGCGGTCAACCACGCAAAACATGGGTCAACAAAATCGAACTCATAAAATCTGTCTGGATAACAATCATCAGATCCTTATATACTTGAATTAAGATAACTTGGGCATGTCTTCTCTTCCCTTTCATCCAAAAGAGAAACAGAAAAGATGGTTGTCATAGAACTAGGAACCTTGTACACCCATTCGAATATGGGACCTAACCAGAAATCCCTAAACTGATTGTACCAAGTTCAGGTATTCCTTCATAGCATTATAACATAGTAAAACTAATATGAGAAATAAACTTGTCATTTTTACCTTTTACAATCATGTATATGTATATACTTGCACTGATAAGATAAGTAATGTGTTAAACTTATCACATTCTTCAATTGAAGCTTCAACGCAAATAGATGGATGAGATGCAAACTTTCATGGGGTTCAATCCTTTATTGTTAATAGGCTCTCTCATAGTTTTCATGTCTAGCAATTTGACGGGTGGTTATAGATGCATTAATACAATTACCCATCAAATATCTCTGTTAAATTACGGTGATGCTACACTTACTGCAAAGTGTACTGCCAACCTTACTACAATGGTTATTTAGGAGGGTATTTGCTTCAATTTGGGAATGATGCAAATCACGAGGGGTGTGAGATTATTTGAGAACCGAGGGATGACTTTGCAGTAAGGTTTGCAGTAGGAAAATGCAGTAAGTTTAGCATTTTCCATTAAATTAATGGTGGACTAAAGAAAAGGAGGGAGAAGAAGAGGCTAACCTGTGAATAGTTTAAATGCTGTTGGCAATTCTCTTTTCTCAGTAGCCCAGAAAACATCTTGTTTTGTTGTCATATAAAGTCCGGGATCTACAATCACTGGCTTTGCCCTTTGACCTCTGCTCACCACAACAAAAGTAGAATTATTGGATGCTTGGCAAAGTTACCTGAAAGACAAACTGAGAAAGCAATAAAGAAATCAACTCACTCTTTCCACCCTAAGCGACTCGTGTGCTCTATAAAATTCAGAGTTCGGTTCAAGCTTGAAAAAGTGAAGAGAATATCTGCATATTTCAAACTGGATGAATCAGAATAATATAAACAAGATATGCGACACAAAATTCTCGAACAGCATGAAAGTAAAACAAACCATCTTGCGTCACGAGAGGGTAGTCGGATGCACTTAGGTTTATAAACCAGTCCCATTCTTTGCTTTTCTTTAGAAGAATTGCAGATGCATGAAGTGTATTAGAAACCATAGTTGGTCCTCTGTAAGTGACCATATTTGCTTTTTTTATCATGTAGACATTCCCAATCTTTACAAAGATTGCTTCCTTCTCTATTCGAGATGCAAGTTCCAATCTCTCTTCCACTGATGACTCTAAGTCCAAGTGAACTATGTAATGGTTCCGCGGATGATAAAGAGCTTTCAGAGTTCTCCAAAGCTTCTCTAGATCACCTTTAGATCCAGATACCAGATAAGCAAATTGAGGAACATAAGGTCGTGGTGGAGGAGGAGGTTGTGAAATTCTCGATTCAACAAAGACAGGGTCTGTCTGGTTTACAGAGACACCTCTAGAGAAGATTGAGAAGATTGAATTGATTCTATCTAAAGAAGAAACAAGTCCCAAATTGAAGGAGGTGCCAAGGAGAAAGACACATAGGAGGGAGCTTACGACGAAAGAAAACACCCACTTCTTCTCTATGTTTAGAGGTTCCATGACTGATTCTTTTCATGGGTTGTCTTCGATTTTCGCTACATTCGATCTGTCCTTACCTCTAACTCATCCCACTTTTCCATAAACCATATAACAGGGATCAAGAACAAACAGCGCATAATTCATGCATCAAGCCTCTGAAATTGGATCATTAGCTGATGCAAAACAGTTCAAACTGAGGAATTCAATATACCTGTAGATTCAACACAGAAGAGAATTAACACCCATATTAGATGAGAGCTCAATCTTTATTCAAAGAACAATTCATTCGTAAACAACCAGTTTTTGAAACAAAGAAGATCAAAGAAAAGCTTAAAAGAATTGAAGCAAACCAATGCAACAAGAAAAATAACATAAATAAAAACCTTAAAAGATCGGAATCTAGATGAAGTTATACAAACAAAAGATAGATTACAAGGCGTTCATCTCAATGAGCTAACAAACAAAAGCTGTCAATTCTTCAAACACTGTTCTTCTTTTATTTGTTTTTTTATCAGAGTAAATTCTTCAAACACTTGAAGTACAAACTGTAACTTTTCAATCAGAAACACCAATCTGAACATATAACTCCAATCTAAAACAGACCCAGAGAAGATATATACGAACCAATTCTGAATATAAAGTAAACATGAAAAAAACCCATAATTGGATCACAAATCATGAGACAATTACATCACAGAATTTATATTGCACCCAAAAAAAAAAACACCATAGAATTCAGAACCAGATCATGAACCAAGAACCCATCTACTACGTAAAATCAATCAAACAATAAAAAAAAACTAGAGTGAGAAAGAGCGTGAAAGAGAGAGAAAATCGAAAAGAAACAATTTAAAATGCAAAGAACAGAAACTAACCATGAATCCAATATTGAACCCAAGTGAGGAAAAAAAAAAAAAGAAGAAGAACCAGTACCTGGTGAGCTTTATGTGCATGAAAGAGAGAACAGAGAGAGAAAATTAAAATGGAACTGATTACATGTTATCATAACCCACCCGCGACGTGAGATATAGTACTGATTTTCGTTAGGGATTTTGTTGCTCTTACTTCTTAGTCACCGCTCATTACGGAATACGGTTGACCAACGATGGTAACTACATTCCGATATAGTACAATTCGTCTTAATTTAATATTGTACATCGGAAATTGTAACCCGTCGATTTTGTAATATTGATGAATCATAGATCATATTAATATACTTATTTAATTTGCTTTGATCTTCACGCTTTTCTAACTGAGACTTCAATAAAGACGTCGTGAACCAAGTGGTATACCTACATATTATTAGGGCATTGAAGGTCTATTTCAGTGGGCCCAGCCCAGTACAAAATAAATGTTTTGATGTTTGATCAAATGGATTGACGGTTAGGACTTATTTACTAATTCATTAATTAGTGTGCCGTATTTATGGCGAAAGGAGAACGTTCCTCCCCGTCTACATTATTGTAAAATCAGAAGTGCTATTCGGGTCGGCCTCTAAATTTGTATATTTATACATATTGAGGTGGTACCCTCAATCCACTACTCATTATATGAAACAGTTAGTTGTGAGGACCACACAAATCACAATAAATGGTGGATACAGATTTAGAAGCCGGTCACAAAAGCATTTTCGTTGTAAAATTTATAAATTAATCAAAAATCTTGATCAGGTGATAATGTAATCAATATTTTAGTAAAAAGATTTTTGGACGGACCAAGTGTTAGATTTGGTGCCCGATGATGATACAGAAGTGGGACCTTCAGTCCTTCCCCTCTTAAAAGGAAGAGCGTTGCTTTTTGGACCGACCACTTTACAAAACAAATGCCCATACTTATGTAGTATGGTGGGTCCTATTGCTATATAACTTGGAAACCCCTTCATAACATTTTTGGGAGGAAAAAAGTGGTGGGTCCCACCGCATAATCATCTGGCACTAGTTTTGTAAAATGGTCTATTTAAAAAACTTTATTGTAAAAGGAAAATGATTTTTGGATAAATAAAAAATCAGAAATGGTGCCAGAATCTGATGTGGCAGGTAGGACTCACTACCATTTCCCTCCCAAAAATAATTTGAGGGCTTTTTCAACTGATGTGGCATGTGGGACTGACCAGATCAGCTATGGTTCTAGAACCAATTTTGGCATATTGCTCCTAAAAATAGTTTGAGAAACTTTTCTAATTGTCTGGAAGTGGGACCAACCCAGCCACCTATGCTTCTGACATTTGGTCGATGCTGATGGGGTGATAATGTAATCAATATTTCCAATGGTACATGCCAGTAGTTAACTTAATTTGATAAAGCCTGTCGTTATTGATAACACATGCATTTTTAGCCGCTCTTGTAATTAGGCTAAGGTAGCCAACTCGGTTAATTATTGCTCTTGGACAAGACTAGAGTTGGCTTGCAGCCCTTGTAAGAGGCTCTGATCTTCTAGTCTTACAGCTCCGGAGTTACCAAATGGATTCCCAACATTTCAATATCACCTGTCTAAAGTTTCAAATGAGACTTCAATTTGGAAACGAATGAACAATTTAACAAAAAAAGGCATTCAAAACTTGTTCAAAGAACCAACGTTTTATTAAATAAAAAGTAGAATCGATTACAAAAAGTACTTTCACTCTCAAAAAAAAAATTACAAAAATTACGAGTTTCTAATCTTACAGAATTAATTAATAATTTCTTTAAAAACAGGCTCACCCGTGTCCTCATCTTTTGGGTAAAACTAATCTCGTGGCTACACACAACTGGCCACTACTTCAAATCAAAATAGCCTTACGGGCAATAGGATGAGATGAATGGCATTTGTAAGATTCAAACAGAACCAAACAATTGGTTTGAAGCAGTGCTCACTCTTAGTGGATGCTTCTTATTATTATTATTATTATTATTATTATTATTATTATTATTATTATTGGCAACACAGACTCAAGTTTAAATCTCGCTTAAATCAAATAAGGGAATTTTGGCCAAAAACCCCTACTTCAAAAACGTTTTAGGATTTAGCCCAACAAACGTTTTCTTTTAGTCTAAGGCCCAAGGATAACTGACTGAAACCCTCTCTTCCTATAAATTACACACACTGAAACCCTCTTGGGCCTTAGACTAAAAGAAAACGTTTGTTGGGCTAAATCCTAAAACGTTTTCCCCTCTGACTGAAACCCTCTTGGGCCTTAGACTAAAAGAAAACGTTTGTTGGGCTAAATCCTAAAACGTTTTCCAAGTAGGGGTTTTTGGCTAAAATCCCCATCAAATAAATATAAAAAATATTAGATGATTATGTATAATTCAAGAACTTTTAAGTATTTATTTTTGTCTTAACCTTAAAAATCATTATTCATTAAATAATATATGAAGTTCAATAAATTTTAAATATATAAACCTATATAAAGTTAAATAAAAATTTAAAAGAGTTTCTTATATTGTTATTCATACAGTGAATGCACATTGGATTTTAAGGTCCACATAGAGATAATTCAATGGTTGATTTTAAGTTAAGATGTTCTCATTATCATGTAGATCATCATCACAAAAAACCAGCTTATTATAAAACTTGTAACCCCATCATTCATTGAGTAAAATTAACGGTTAAATGATAGCTTGTAACGCCCCAATCTCGAAACTCAAAATCTCTAAAAAATTGAGTCGTATCTCGAGGCGTTAAGCTTACTACACGAGGTGACTAATGAGTACTTAATAAACCTAAACTAGGTTTTATGAACCTACATCAGAGTTAAGCTAATCTAGTTCGTCAGAACTTTAATCACCTCTAAATATGGCTGGGCCCAACGAAATTTTCGCCAGAGTTTCCCCTGTATTTTCAGGGTCTNTCAAATTATCCTCCGATCGAAAACTCATTTATTTAATTTCAAGTTTAATTATTTAAACACTAAGCTTAATTATTTTAATAATTAATTGGTTTCGCGGTCAAATCGTTGGATTAGACTCTAATTGACTCGGAATAACATGACTGGTCAACTAAATTATTTTGGGTCGTTACATAGCTCAATCATTGTTATTTTTATATGATTTCCAATTATAGGATGATGGAGTTACAGGTTTAAGAATGTGCTAATTTTTTGTATGGATGATCTAGTGATGAGAATGATATATAATCCAGATCGATCAACTTCATATAGGCTCCACATGATAATGTATGAATAACGATAAAAGAATAATAATGTATTTTGATTTGCTCTTTTTAAATAATATTGAGATGAATTTTTTGGGCCTTTTGCTTAGCATTACACACAAACAGTGCAAGATATAAATTTTAGGCAAGGCCAAACCTCTTTGTACCTCCTCTATCTAAAAAATTCCCCCACTTATAGAGGGTGCCCAAAAGAAAAATTATAATTCTACTTTTTTTTATTATAAATATTCCACTTGTTGTTACACTTTGTTTAAACTAGTTTATGCGGCCCACATAAATGATTTATATTATGAAGATAAGGTAATGGAGATCATTTTTAATTAAAAATGATCCAAATTATTTAATCTGAATAATTTATTTTACATTTAAATTTAACAAAAATTTTTGATAGAGTTAAAAAAATTAATAATAATGTGACTTGTTCTAAAGACTAAGGAGATTATACTCATAAAAAAATAATGGACCATTAATTCTTATATGGTCCCCATAAACCAATGTAAATAAAATTTTAAATAATTTTAAATAAAATGGGGTTGAATTAAAATGTCTCTTATATTGCCAACAACCACTTGTTGGCAATCCTCCTTATAACTTGGAAGTCTTGGGTTCAAAACTCTTTAGTTGTGGCCCATGTAATTATATATGTAGGTACTTCTAAATAAAGTTGTTGCGCCCGTTGGTGGTGCTCTTTCCTGCATCCGTTGGTGGGTGCTATTTCCTGCACCTGTTATTGGTGCCCTCTGCTATATCCGTCGGTTGATGGCAACTCTATGCTTCTCACACGCCTCTTGTGATGTATCTAAACCTTATTATAATTTGAGCATTAGTCACTCATCAAAAAAAAATGTTGTGTTTGTGAATAGAGGTGTCAATTGGGCCGTGCTGGGCCGGCCCAGCACGACTGGCCAATGGGCCGTGCCAGCACGGCCCGAAGCATGGCCGGCACGACTGGGTTTCGTGCTGGGCCGTGCCGTGCCGAGTCTCCATTTTGGTCAGCCCAGCACGGCCCAGTGGCCCAGCACGTTAACNTGGGCCGTGCTTTGGCCCATTGTGCCGTGCTTTGTGTCGTGCTTCGTGCCGGCCCATCGTGCTGGGCCGTGCCGTGCTGGGCTCGTGCTGGTTCCGTGCCGTGCTGGGCCGTGTGCCGTGCTTGGGCTGGGCTGGGCCAAAATCGTGCCCGTGCCGTGCTCGTGCTGCTGGGCTCAAGAGGCCTGCCCAGCACGGCCCAGCCAATGGGCCGTGCCAGCCCAGGCACGAAATGGGATGGGCTGGGCTGGGCTGGGCTGCCACGTGGCCGTGCTGGGCCGTGCCGTGCCTGGGCCGCCCAGCCCAATTGACACCTCTATTTGTGAAAAATAGAGGTGCAACGATTGGTCTTTAGGCAAACTAAAGTCAAGATCCTGGGCCTTGGACACGTGTCAATCTAAGGAGGTATCGATATCTATCCTCCAAATAAAGCTTCCTTATTAAAAAAATCTCTTTTAAATTCTCCACATTCAATTCACACAAACCGCCACGTGTAAGTACGGTCCGTACTAGTCCGCTCTCCAAGATGTTCAACATCAACAGATCAATTCTCCATTTTTAATTCCTTTTTCTTCTTTGATCAAAAAAATGTCCGTCTTTCTGACTTTCGGTTGGTGGGCCCCACATTTACCACCTTCCCCCACCTTCAAGACAGGAATATAATTTAAAAAATGGGGCCTACAGAATCTACGGTTTGAACCGTATGTTATACGTATATTCGTATAGATGACCTTCACTGTAACAACAGACTTACCTATCCTGATGGGCTGATATCTTCCTGTCTGATGAGAGAGAGAAAGTGAGAGATAGAGAGAGAGAGAGATTCATTTATAGCATTGAAGAGAGACAGAGAGGATACAAAGAACTTGAAGAATGCTATACTTTCACAAGAGTCATGATCGAGGTAAATTTTTTGTACTTTTTCTTCAATCCTTTTTTGATCTGATCCGAAATTCTGTCATGGATTTTTGTTTTTTTGAGTTTTTAATTTGTGGGTCTTATTTCGGTTTTGTTTATCTTTAATGGGTTTGTGATTTTTATGTTATAATGTTTGGATTGTGGGGTTTTACTTTGTATTTAATTCGATTGAGTTGTTTTACGTTTTGGGTTTCATTTTATTATTATATTATATTTGGGGTTTTGTTTGATTCTTTACAGGCTTTCACAGAGATGGTGTTTGACTTTTAGGGTTTCTAATGGTTTGGTATAGGTGGAAGTGGGGTTTGAATGGTTGTACATAATCTGATGACTTTAGAGGTTTATATGGATTTTGATTTGGTTACCATGGAACTTGAATTATGAGGGGTCGATCTGTGGGTTTGGGAGAATTTTTGTTTTAGCAGAGATGTAATTTGAGTTTTAGAGGCTTGTTTGCTGATGGGTTTGCAAGAATTTTGGATATGGAGTTCCATTGTGATGTTAGAATTTTCTGAAGAAGGTTATTTAGATATTAGCTGGAGAAGAAGAACAATCAGAAAAAGTTTTTTTCATATCAAAGTGTTGTAGGGTTTGAGCAACTCTGTGAGGACAATGGAGGAAGAGTCTAACTCTTGGATAAGGAGGGTGAAATACTCTCATACTGTTTGTCATCGATTGGATTCGTCGAGATTGCAATCTGCTCCTCTTACCCGGCAAACAGGTCGGGAATCTGGGTTGAAATCTAGGCCTGGTTCAACTGTTGATTATCATAAATCAAGTCCTTATAGCAGTCAAATTCTTCGAAATCCTTCCACCAACAAGCGTAGATCTTTATCCCCTCACCCTGAAATTTCCCTTTCGGATGCGTTTAAGGAAGCTCGGTCTGCGCAGAAGAGGTTCTCTACTCCTATACCCCGATCTAAGGAACCGGAGAAGAGAAGTATGGGTATATTTTTCCGCCAAAATTCCAATGAGAATCTGGCATCTGATCCTTTGTCACCATCAAGTATGAAATCTTTCAGTCACTTCTCTTCTATGAAAATTTCTGATAAATCAAAGAGCCGAAAGGATTCAGCTTGGACAAAGTATTTTGACCATGGAGGAGGAAGGGTCATGGCAGTTGAAATGGATGAAGAATTGACGGTTGATCTCTCAAAATTGTTCCTTGGGCATAGGTTTGCTAGTGGGGCGAACAGTCGGCTTTACCATGGTGTATATAAGGATCAGCCTGTTGCGGTTAAAATTATTAGGCAGCCCGATGATGATGAAAATGGAGCAATGGCAGCTCGACTAGAAAAGCAGTTCAATAGGGAAGTTAGTCTTTTATTTCATCTCCACCATCAAAACGTAATAAAGGTAAACACTGCTTTCATCTAATTCTGTTCTTCTACTCCCATATTGGTTCGTGATCAAAGATCACTTATTTCCATTTTTCCTCAATGTTTTAAGTAGTATTTACTTTTCCCTTTCTTTTCAGTCACATTTTGGGTGTTTCTCATATATGTTCAATTGTTCACGGGTCTTCACTGAATTCTGTAATAAGCTTCTAATAACACGCTTTACAGTGGTTTACTCTTGTAAGCTTCTAAACTTGAAGTGGTTGATTGACTCAACCTTACTGTGTCTTTTGCCGACCGTTTGTATTTGGTGCAGGGTTTGATTGTATTCCTTGCTGTGCTTGAACTAATTCCTGTACTCAACTAATTCACCTCATTAACCTATAAAAGGGAAATAAACTGTGATAGTGATCCTTCTTACATGAATTTTAGAATTCCGATTGATTCATTTACTACATGTGAATTTCCGACCAATTGTTTTTCTTTTTCTTTGGTATATAGGAACAATTGTGTATTTACTGTAAGTGAAATGCTTGATAGAAACTCTTTTTAGAAGAAAGGATAAACTGCTATGAAACTTGTGTTTTTCTTGTCTTTTAACCGTGCTACCCTTACAAGAGTTGCATGCTAGTATTCCTCTTACTGTAAAAGGGAAAGAAAAAGAATGTTTCTTATGATGTTTTTGATCTGTTGATGTAGTTGGTAGCAGCATGTAGAAATCCTCCAGTCTTTTGTGTCATCACTGAATATCTTTCTGGGGGTTCCTTGAGGGCATTCTTGCACAAACTAGAACACAAATCTCTTCCTTTAGAGAAACTGATTGCAATTGCTTTGGATATTACTCGAGGAATGGAATACATACACTCACGAGGTGTTGTTCATCGAGACCTTAAACCTGAGAATACCATCTTTGATCAGGACAACCACTTGAAAATTGTTGATTTCGGAATAGCTTGCAAGGAGGCATATTGTGATTCTTTGGCTGATGACTCGGGAACCTACCGTTGGATGGCACCTGAGATGATCAAACGAAAATCCCATGGACGGAAGGTTGATGTGTACAGCTTTGGGCTCATCTTATGGGAGATGGTTGCTGGAACAATCCCTTTCGAAGATAAGACGCCTATTCAGGCTGCTTTTGCTGTAGTGAATAAGGTATGTTTCTAAGTCATGGAGTTCTTGCCTTTTAAGATTACAGACTTCCAGTGCACATTCTGGGACCTCTTCAGTTGGCCTCTGCGTCTCATGTTCAATTTTGGGGTTTTGATTGCTTTTATTAGTCTATTTTTAATAAGAAGCTCCCGATGAATTTCCCTTTAGAAAACATGCTTATTCCAGAACTCCCCACAAAAACTAGGACGCCAAAACAAGGTTTAGAATCTCATTTACTCGATCCTGAGACATTCCAGAACATTCCCAAACATACTGTATACATAATTACATACTGAGACAGGCGAGAACGTTTTTGTTCTGGTTGCTGCCGAAACGAAACATCCAAAAATTTTGAACAATGATGCCAGACAATGAATAGGTAACCACAATGATAGCACGTTGAGTGTTGACTCTTGAACAATTTTGCAAGCAACTTTCAATATTTCATGTTATGCTCATATACCTTTTCACCTTTTAACCTTTTCCTGCAATAGAGTCAAGGAGCATATATGATTTGCTTATCACAAAAAAGATGGATAATGTATCTTGCTTTCCTCTAGTATGCATTTCTGTGGTAAAATGAATTGAACTGTTCTGTTGTAACTCCATTGACTCATATACACGAAACAATCATTGACAAATACCTAACGATGGGCTATTTCAGTTGGCTCTAGACCTGGCCCATTTTTCTAGGAAAACTTAAGAGGACATTGGAATCTTCATATTTGAATTATGATGCTATTAATCAGGAATCCTTTTATCTGTTTTTGCTTCTGCGGAGCAGCACAAAAACGAGCAAAAATTAAGTATGTTAAATATCTAACCAGAACAAATTTGGATGTGCAGAAGTTGAGACCTGTTATTCCAGCAGATTGCCCACCTGCCTTACGAGCTTTGATTGAGCAGTGTTGGGCTTCAAATCCCGAGAAGAGGCCTGAGTTTTGGCAGATTGTAAAGGTTTTAGAGCAGTTTGAGTCTTCACTTGCTCACGATGGAACACTCCACCTAGTTCATAACTCAACTTCAGAAGATCACAAGAAAGGGCTTCTTCATTGGATTCATAAGCTCAGTCATACGAATCATACTCATGCCCATCATGAAGGTTCACCCTCGCCTAAACCCAAATTTTCCTGATTCTTCTTCTTTGAACGTATCCTGGCTTTTGTTTTATACCGGGTTACAATGTAATTAAAATGTTCATTTTGATGACTCTTTTGTTGGATTTCTCTCACACACATTTACCACGTAAATAGGCCTTGTTCAAGTCGATATTTTTTGCATTTATCTGTACTGTCCACATTAACACATGCTTACTTACCATCTAAATGCTCACAAATCTTTGAACAGGCAATAGCCCAGACATCACTTTATCAGGGAAAGAAAAAAACCCAAATCTAGGATTCTCAGATGTCGATAACGAATGTTAATCTGCACCATTTTTGTTGATTGTGGTTCCCTTGGTTAAGTTTGAAGGGCATGTGTAAAAGGTATATAAAATTTCTATTTTATATTTATGAGGAGTGAGTAGTTAGTTTGATGAACAAGAACAGGATTGGAGCTGTTTCAGGTTTCCCCAAATAAACATCTGCAGAATTTAGGGACCATTTGAGAACCATGTAGAAAACACTTCCTTCTACTTCCCAAAATACTTTGGTAAGTTGAAAAACGGAAATATTCTGACGGAAACATTTTGATACAGTCCCAAACAATACATGAACAGTGATGAATAATATCTATACTATTAGTTAAGAGTATGGGATTTTTTGGTGCTTTTTACTTTTGGTGTCCTTGAAAAAAAAAAATTTTGTTAAAATTTAACTTCACTTTAAAAGGATATAATGGTCATCTTTTTCCCCTAAAAAAGGATAAATCAGTAATTTTATTCTCACCAAAACATAACCATTTTACTTTTGCAAAGGAAATTAAATCTCTTCTATGATTTTCTCCTACTTTCTCTCTCCCTGAACTATCCCTAAAATCTCTCCGTAACTATCTACTCAATTTTCATTTTCACATTTATCTCAGTGCATTGGATATTTGCATTTTTTTGTTTTTTGTTTTTTTTGTAATTAATTGTATTAATAGTTTATCACAAAACCAGTGTAAGAAATAAACCCAGTGCGAGAAACACATGCAACGCACGTGCACAACGCTTGTAGAAACTGAGACAAGCAAGGAGCGACGATTTCATTCCTTGCACCACCAAAACATAACATTCAAAATATTTTGAAATGTTCCAAAATTTTGAACTTTTTGATGGGATGGATTAGGGTGGGGGTGGATTCTGAGAAAAGTATTAGGTCTTTACGTCTCTGCCTTATTTATGGCGCATTTCCTATGCCCATTCGTTGTAGTGCTCTCTCTTTCTTTTTTCTTTTTTTTTTTGTGGCCCTGTGGGTGTTTTTGTAACTGGGCAGTCTGGGCAATATCCCCATGAAAATAAAACTACAATGTGCTTAAATTGTGAATAATTTTAACGGTAATGCTAGGGTTATCGAAAAGCCTACAGAAAATTCTACCGAAAGTAAAATCTACGGTGGATGTATAATTTTAGGATAGACGTGAATTATAAGAGTATGTGAAAATAGTTTCACACTTGGATTAGCTTTTTATAGAAAATTATGTAAAATTTTGTTTGAAGTTTAGCATTATCCTAATTTTACTTATCTGCATGTGATCCCTCCTTAAAAGCGTTTCACGATGAATTACAATTTTGAAGTCAAATTTAATAATTAGATAGAAATAATTTAATAATAGAGCTCAGCAAAGTCAGCTGAAAGATCTTAGGGCCTATGGATTCTTCGCTGGAGGGAGAATAGTGGGGTTTTAGTTGGTTTTCAACCACAAAGCAATGATCGGATGGTCCAAACAACCATCTGATTAAATCCACAATAATTCTTGCTTTCACTCTCTTTCCAACTCTACTTCTCTAGCAACAATCGTTTGGATCATCAGATGGTCGCACCTACTTTTTTTTAAATATTAACGAACATCAGATGGTCGTTTTAGAGCTTATGATGATCAAATGATCATTCCACTAAGAATCTATTGATTAATGGAAAGTTACTTGATCTTTGGATTCTTAGATCACACTATCAAGGTCAAAATCAATGGATATAAAGATTCTTGGACTCCACTAACTTGCCCTTAGTTCCAGCTAAAAGTATATGATAGTTTAGTCCAAAAAAATAAAAAACTGCACATGTGCATTTTGCTAGACAGAAATGCCCCAACAGTAAATACACAAGCATAACTAACTAACTTTTTCATTTTATTTTTTTTTACAAAATGGCATAACTTTTAAAATACAAAACAGTTTTTCATAAAAATTATACTTTTAGAAATCTTACATTAAGATCTTTAAAATGAGACCAAACAACAATATTTTTTCTTTTAAAAAAATTTATATTACGAAATATGCAAATTTAAATTTGCATTTGCAAAATCAAATTTGCACACATACTGTACTTCTACCATGACTACACTACTCTAATTGAACATATCTAGCACAACTTCACACTCCTAAAAACTAGCTAACAGGATAAAAGTGGGCCTACTACTCAACAACGCACGTACAAACAACTTGAGGAATAACTTCCTCTTAACAAACACTAAACCAATTACTCATAAAAATATAAGACGCCATTTATTAAAGAAAATATCACACAAGTGGATGAAATTTAACAAAAAAAAACTAGCAACTAAGAAAAAAATAAGGAAAAGAGAAAAAGAAAAAAAAATCATATCAAACTTACAAAGAACTAAAGGTGCCCTATGAAGACAACTATTGACATGTAGTAAAAAAATGTGACCACATTAAATTGCTAAATATGCAGTAAAAAAAGGCAGTAACAAATGCAGTAGGTTTGCATTTTTGAGTTCAAATTGCGAATTGTAAAATTAAATTTTCAATTGCAAATCCAAATTTTCATGTCTTTTTGAAAAAAAAAAATCGAAAAAAATAATATTATTGACTGGTCTAGTTTTGAAGATCTCATCTAAAGCTTTCCAAAAATATAAATTTTATCAAAATTTGATTTGTGGTTTAAAAGATATAGCATTTTAAAGATTTAAAATAAAAAATAACAAACTATCTCTCCAGTTATCTACCTTAAAAAATTAAGAAAGAAAGATAAAATTAGTAATATATGTAAGTAAAAAATGCACATTGATTTGAAAAAAAAGACTAAAAGATTATTATTTGTTAAAAAATGACTAATCAGTCAATAAATAACTAGTAAAAGATGTTTTAAACAAATTAAAAATAATTGTGACTAAACAATAGTATACGTTGTGAATTTAGAGTAAGCGGTCGAAATCTCTATATATTTTTTGGATATAAAAACACAAGTTTTGAAAATTATAGAAGAAGAACAAATAAAGAATCTTCTCCAAACTATGTTAATTTATTATTATTATTATTATAATGATGTTGAAACTATGTTAAATTAGTTGTTGAAAAACAAAGAAAAATAGCAAATTCCAACGCCAGGGTGTCATCTAACGCCTGCACCCTCCGATGCACATAAGTCTGTTAGTACGGATTCAGATTCTTAACTTTTCTATGAAGTTTTGCTGAACATGTGTATTTTTGCGATTTGTTGGAAAATATCAATACACTTAAACCTCTATAAATTATTATTTTATTGAAATTTTACTGTAATTTCATTGAGATGTTTCCTTACGAGGTTCTTGGCATTTTTTTCAGAGTGTTGCTAGAATAACATCAAAATTTAACACCATAATATTACATCTATTTTTTAAAAATGATATGAGGGGCTGAAATAGAATTAATATTATTTCAGCAACTGTTATGATTAATTTCCAATCAATAAAATAAGTAGATGTAATCTTTGACGTTAAAATCTGATCTCTACAGTAATGCCTTTTTTTTAATGGGCTTTTAATCATCACCTTGCATAGTGGATTCAGCCTGGCACCTCATTTCATGCTACACAGCCTTTTTTATTATTAAGTGAAAAGGAGAAAAAGTAATACAAATTAAAAACCTGAAAGGCTGTGTAAACTTAATTCACTTTAGCCAACAACTTTTATAAATAAAATATTTTTTTTTTATTATTTATGATAAAAAAAAAAAATCGAAGCTAAACACTTTTAAGGGCACCTGATAGCGAATTCCAACCGTAATCAATTATCCTGCTGGTTCAAAATCCACATTTTTATACACGAAACTGGAATTACTAGGAATCAGATCCATTTGCGTATAATAATAGGTTCCGGTTCTAGGTAACTAGGTATCAAATTGAACCAGAAGTTATCGAAAGATGTGACTCAATCTTTAAAATTTAGCAATAACTGATGAAATTAAGTTTTACTTTAAAAAAAAAAACATCATTGAGAAAGAATAATATATATTAATTGGATATAATGATTGACAGCTGGACGGTTTTAAAAGGTGGAAGATGGACCAATTTGTTTGATCCTGACCAGAGAATCCATGGGTGCCCAAAACTTGAAAGACAAGTCATTTTCAAAGTTACCTAATTTATATCCCTTTTTTTTTTTCCCTCTCTATCAACAATCACCTTTAGCTCTAATCATAAAAAATCAAAGCTACTTTAGATATATGGTTCTTCTTTATGTTATCTGTTGTGTTTGGTCCCTGATTATATATGTTTTATCAATCAACATTGCTGTTTAGAGTGGCCATTTTATAAAAGTGGTACCTAATGTTTATGTAGCAGGGTGGTTCTATCATGTAAGTTTGATACTCCTTTAAAAATTATTCGGAGGGGAAAATGGTAGATCTTACCCTGCCGCATAAGCATCTGACACTACTTTTATAAAATGCTGGTATTATTATTTGTCAATTTATCGCATGCACCTTAAAAATGTATTAGTCTTCTTCTTATGTATGTAAAATTCAAAATTTTCTCTTTCTCCCAAGTAAACCCTAATTGGTCCTTTTTTCTATGTTCCATCATGTTAGCTTACTGTTAACCTATCTTTGGTCATCAGTTTGGATGGCTAAAGCATTGAGAGGTGCACAAGTGACCACGTTAATTAAGTTATAACCGCATAGGTGGCATAAATGTACGGGTCGAGAGACACGCAATTCGATGGGCCCATGTTTTTTTTTTTTTTGCATCAATGGCTCCTAATTCACATTACCTGTATTTTTACTAGTATTTTTACTAGAAGACATCATATGTATTTTGCATATTGTATTTAAAATGATGAAAATATAAAAACTGTTATAATGTATGTTATAATTTGTACGCACAGAACATCAATACAAGAAGTGGGAGGTTTTATATATCTCTCTCTCTACAACTCAACTTCACTGTTTCGTACAAGGCATAGTTCATATCTAACCCTCCTTACAAGAAAACAAACTATAGGATATATATAGTAAGGGGGGATACATACATACTTGACACATGTATACAAATGTGTCAAGTGGGGAGAATTTAAAGGCATGAAGCCTGACACGCCCCACGGTGGACAGCCACCACCACTGTACGTGTTATAACAAAAACAGTGTTTATAGTCTTATATATATATTTTTCACAAAAATCATCATAAGGACCTTTGGAACGGGGAGCAACACAAAAAGGATCTCTCATTTTTTATGGGGTGTTGCTTTTTGGCGCGACCCTTTTACAAAACAAATGCTAGATGCTTATGTGGTATGGTGGGTCCTACGGCAACATAAGTTGGAAACCCCTCATAAGAGCATCTCCAATGCAAAAGTCTTATAAAATAATATCTTATCCACGTGGCATGTCTTATAAGACAAAGTCTAATCTACGTGGCAACAAAATCTTCATAATAGACATTGTTGAAAAAAATGCATCTCCAATGCAAATGTCTTGGGATGACTTTTTAACTTATATGACACTTAATTTTTGAATGGGTCAAACTTATTTTGTTTAAAAAGTAACTAAAAGTTTTAGAGGGAAAAAAAATTACTGATGTGGACCGTAAGACATTGCGAAGATGAATATCTCTAGAATAACTACGCCACATCATCATCACATCCTTTCTTCACATTAGCATTGGAGAAGGTTTTTTAAAGAAAATGTCTATTTATCCTAATGTGAATGTGGTAAAATAAGACTGCCACGTAGGATAAATAGACATTCTCTTTAAAAAACCTTCTCCAATGCTAATGTGAAGAAAGGATGTGATGATGATGTGGCGG
>MVGT01002442.1:64659-90771 GCA_002174775.1 Macleaya cordata | reverse complement strand
AATGCTAATGTGAAGAAAGGATGTGATGATGATGTGGCGGTAGTTATTCTAGACATTGTGAAGTAGAATGTCTATTTCTAGACATTCATCTTCACAATGTCTTACGGTCCACATCAACAAAAAATTTTCCCTCCAAAACTTTTAGTTACTTTTTAAACAAAATAAGTTTGATCCATTCAAAAATTAAGTGCCACATAAGTTAAAAAATCATCCTAAGACATTTACATTGGAGATGCATTTTTTTCAACAATGTTTATTGTGAAGATTTTGTTGCCACGTAGATTAGATATTGTCTTATAAGACATGCCACGTAGATAAGACATTGTCTTATAAGACTTTTGCATTGGAAATGCTCTTACACATTTGGGAAGGGATGAGTGGTGGGTCCCACCCTACCACATAATCATGTGGTACCGATTTTGTAAAATGATGGGGCCAAAAAACTTTATTGTTCTTGATATGCTGCTAGGCCTGATCGAGTTTACGTGTCTGGCTAAGCTTGGTATGACCTCAAGCGCACGTAAGCCCTAACGGCGATATATATATATATATATATTTCTTTTCCAATAATTAATCAAAATTCCACATGATAAACTGATCATCACCCCCCACATGATAAATTACTTTTATTAGTACAGTAATCCTCGTTTCAACAACATTAAAACGTGGAAGGCTCCCCTCCATGGGTTATAAAGTCATGACTACCAGACAGGGAGACTCAGATATGTCACACATGCTGTTATTATTTGATTTGATTTTTCTTCCTTATAATGGAGATGGAGGGTGAGTGAATATCAGTATATATGTGATCAAAGGACATACATAGATAAATAATGTGGTCCCACCCCACTCCAGTACCTAACTATAATATAATCTTCAAATCTGGTGGGACTAAAATTACTGTAAAAGAAAAATCCAAAAGCTTGACCCATCATAACCTTATCCTGTCTTCAATGAAAATAGGAGTTCTCAATATTGTTGTCAAGAATCAATAACAATTGAACCCCAAATGGGTTACAATCCTATTTATATACATGTGATAAAAACCAAGTTTTGGCTTTTTCTCAACCTTATTTGGTTAAAGAGGTGGTGTGTAAATTAAAATGTGTTCACATGTTGAGTGTGTAAGCATAATTTGGTACAGTGCTTTTTTTTTTTTGGGTCAAAAGGGTCAAAGATAGTAATGGAGCCCACAACAATGAAGAACCTGGTGAATTTTGTATCATGAGCTTAATTGTGATTGGTTCCTAGTGCTTTTTTTTTTTGCCTTGGATTTGGAGTATAAAATTAAAAGCTTCCTCCTGCAAATTGTATAGCTATATTATTATATAGATTTGGGTGAATTGGTACTAATTAATTTGATAAGTTGATTTTTTAGGAGACAAGCTAGGCAATTACTTATTGTGTATATGAGTAGTACATGATAGAGAAATAGATATGGAGTTCAGCAGCCAAGAGGGTTCATTGAAAACTGAAAGAAAAATTGTTGAGAGAAACAGGAGAAATCACATGAAGACCCTTTACTCCAAACTTCATTCTCTTCTCCCTCATCAAAGCTCATCTTCAAAGGTACTCTCTCTCTCTCTAGATCTCTCTCTCCTCCACTGCCTGTATGTGTGGGAGTCTCATTATTTTCTGTGTGGGTGTCTGTGGGTTGGTAAGAGTTCTGTTGATCTCATAAAATTAGGTAAATCCAGGCATGGTTTAGAAAAACTGCATGTTAGGGTTCAATCCATGCATGGTTTAGAACACTTTTGCTTCATGTAAGATTTCCAAATTAGATATGAATTAATATTGCTAATGAGATCCCTGCCTTCTCTGTCATTACGATTCGCCAAACATATGAATCAGAATCTTGAAGACGATTGGACGATTTAGACCTAGGAACACCAAGTCCATGTAGATACTATATAAAATATTTGTTGCTATTCACAAAGTAACAAGTATTATTATATATGTTAGGTTTAAATTAAGAGTTCTTTCAGCAAAATCTCTGTTGTTGATTCCAAAAACAAAAAGTACTACTTTTTCGATCTCATAGTAATTAAAAACATTTATTAATTTTCATCTAATAATTATTTTTTTGTCGACGAAAAAAAATTAAAAACATTTATTTAATTTCTCTGCCTACATGAAACTACTCCCTTCTAGTTGGCTCCCTCATGGGCTACTTATAAAAAATGTGGGTAATATATTATTTATGGTTCTTAATTATTAATTAAGTCGTTATAATACATTCGATGTATTTATGTGCTTCTCACGTGTCTTTCATGATGTATCTGTGCCTTCTTTTATATATATATAGAGCATTTGTCTCCTTAAAAAAAAATTCGTTGTATGACCATCACATTGATGGTTAGCGGTGTAAATATCATTTCATAAAATAACAAAAAATGAAGATGAAAAACTTCTAATAATTGATCATGAAAAAGATTATCGTATTCGACGGTTCAATTAGATGCAAAATCTAATTAATTAAAAACCCCTTATACTTGGTTGTATTAATAATTTAACAATTTGTTCTAACTTAATTATTTATAACACATTTTAAATATGTCATACAACTATAACGCCATGTTTAAATATTTGCGGTATTTCATTTAATTAATAATTAACAATTTGTTCTAATTTTTTTTAAAGTAACACATTGTAAATTTGTTAATTTATATAACTACAACCAATGTTTGTTATGGGTAATTAAAACCACCTCGCTATATTATTAATTTTGGTAATATATAACCCAAGTCCTCGTCCTAGCTAGTTTGTTCGATATGTAGAGGATAGTAGTACTGTTTTCTTTATGCAAAATGCCTGTACTAGCAAAACATTTATGTTAATTAATAAACTTCATGTATTTTTGGCAGGAGGCAATGTCATTGCCTGATCAACTTAGTGAAGCTGCAAATTACATAAAAAGATTAGAAAAACATGTGGAGAAAATGAAGGAAAAGAAAGAACGATTAATGGAAACGCCTCGAATGAGCAATAAAAACATTAATAAACCGATGGAGGCCGGGATTGGATTACCCCAAATTGAGATTAGCAATGTGGGTTCTGCTCTACAGGTCGTTGTAATAAGTAAGGTTCACCATCAATCCATGTTTTATGAGATTATTCGCGTTCTTCACGAAGAAGGAGCTGAAATTGTGACTGCTAATTTTTCCGTCATTGACGAAACAGTTTTCCACACGATACATTCAGAAGTAAGTTAGTTACTAATTAATTTTGATTATATGTCATCTTCATTCGTTGCGCTTTGAAATCGATCGATAATAATTATCATAAAATTATGAAAAAATAAATAGATTTTAGAGATTATAAATTTTCTGTTTTTCTTTGGCATTGTTTTGTGTAGGTTGGAGAATCTGAACTTGGTTTTGGGGTTCCAAGGATGACTAGTAGACTAAAGAAGCTTGTCCATGAATTTGTTATGGCGGGTCTTTGAATGTGTTTTGGTTCATGACCATACAATTTTAACGCAAAAAAGGACCAATTATTATTATTATTATTATTATTATTATTTTTTACTTTCTGAATGAATTGTCTTTCCAAGGCAAAATGCTTAACATGCATGTGTTATGTGCATTAGTAGTACTAGTAATAGCAAATGAGGCCAATTAATAAGTTAGTGATTACTAGTATGTAGGACAGCCTAGAAGCCTTCAAATTTCAGCGCACCTTTTTACGAATTAATTTAACTTAACAAGTGGATGGTTACGTAGTCATATCCATTTTTATATTGTAAAGAAGGACAACCCTACGGATCAATCTCCTTTCAGAGATAAAATTAAGTGTTTGGAGATTTTCTTTTTAACTTTTGCCTTTTAATGCTTGTACATCACAGTTAGAAGGAGATTTATACAATAAAAATTCTTTGATCTTTATCGATTTTACTTGATTTCTATTCATAGAGTCTCGCAAGTCTCTATGCTCGCTACATGAACCCTTAGAGCAATTTCTACTTCACCCACGCCTCCTGAAGAGTCTTCTCGTAAAGTGACCTATAGACTTTTGCTTTAGGTCCAAATTATTAGACCAGACCATCTCATGTATATATCTCTTATTTCTAAAATTTACACCCTAAAAATCAAAGAAGAAGAAGAAGAGGATGGTAGGTTTGGAAGTAGCTGCAGTTCTATTAAATTTAGACAGCTTAGGACCTCCTAAAACACTAATAGTACCATTCCTCTCTAATCACCCAAGAAACATCCTTACTTTTTAATTTGGACCAAACGACTGATGATGAATCATCTTTATTGAGTTTTGTTGCATATGTAGTCGATCATGGGGATTCATTGGCCTTGAGATTTCACCTATACATATTTATATTAAAAATAAAAAATAGTAAGTAATCGATTTTTTTTTCATTAATTAGAAACAATAACCATTGTAATATTAACTTAACATAAATTTTTAATTAATTAAATTTTTAAGTAATATTAATATTCAATGAGTTCTAAAAAACACAAAATAAAAATAAAGAACTTGAATGATATGAAAAGCCCCATGAACAGGGTCTCAAATTCTTAGATATCATATGGAATTTTTTTGTGCAACCCATTTATTCTTATACTATGTGCATACCCCACTTAAAGAACTCACATTGAGATGATCTAATAGCTAGGAGTTATTTCATTGACTAGCTTTCAAAAGAGTCTTAGTCCTTTTTGTCCGCCTATCCCAATGTAATATATGGACAACTCGAGATAACCTCCTCGTCACCTAAATTATACTCAAACTGAAAAAAGAAAAGAAAACAACATTTATTAGATTATCTCCATTTGAGCCTACAAGGTGGTCACAAAGAGTAGAGTAATTGTCCCTCTTCGTAATTAATTAAGACAATAAATAAGTTATTATATCAAGAGATTCCTAAATAAAGAACATTAATTATTACAAGAATTTTTTTATTTACTTACATTATTTTTTAATTTTCTCCAATTTCTCAGTGCTTCTCTTCAATGCAAAGATTTGAAAATACATATGATCAGTTGATAACAAATTTAAAATTAAGATAATAATATTTTTCATATGCGATATTGGAATTTAAAACAATACTAAAATTAGTGAAGATGTCCTAGGAAACGAAAAAGGAAAGTTTAATATCAGCTATAAACAAATGAAAATGTGAAAATTACGCACACACGAGAGTAAACTCACAACTTCAAGATGCTACAAATGATGGTCATATTCAAAGGCATGATGAGGGGTACAATAGATAGCTAAGATTATGTACATGGGTAGCTAAATAGAGTTCCCTAGCTAGAATCTTCTCCTTAACTCTACCCTCTTCCATAGAATTCCATCATATTCCACACTTATCTACACATTTTTTAGAAATATCCGTGTGATTCATTTAGGCTCGAGCCAATCACTAGACTATTTTGGTGGGTTATCGAATTCTCTAATGGTTTGTTTGGAAGGGGATTCCAAGGTAGGGATTCAATGGGGACCATAGATTTATGTTTCCTTAGTCTGTTTAGCTGCCAAGGATCCCTAAAAACTTTTTCCCAGGGAAACATATTTTCTAGCAGATCCCTGTTTTGGAGTCCCACCTCCACCCTTAGAATTTGCTGAAATTCTAAACTAATGATTCATTATGTTTCCCTGGAAACATAAATCCATAGAAACATGAATCCTTTGGTTTGTTTGGCAGCTATAAAAGAATCTATGGATTCATGAATCCTTAGAAGCTTGAATCCTTTGGTTTGTTTGGCTGCCATTTAAAATCTAAGAAAAATCTCTATTTTGTTATTACTCAAGTATCTCAATTTACTTTTATAGATCGCTTCTACCCGTGCGTATAGAGCCTTCGTGGAGTTGATCTAGGAGATGATGTTTTATGAGATGACCGCTTTGACCCCTGCAACTTTTAACCTTAGAGATGATTATGATGCTTTGGGAGATGACCGCTTTGACCCCTACAACTTTTAACCTTATTAAAATTTGTTAAAAATTAATATTAAAAAATTAATGAAAAATGTAAAAAAAGTCCCTAAAAAAATAGTCATTGTGATTTTAATCCTTTTTTATAAATTTAGTCCTTAGTTTTGGACATAAAAGTCATAAAAGTAGGGACTAAATTTATAAAACAAGGACTAAAATCACAATGACTTTTTTTTCAGGGACTTTTTTTACAAAACCCCTAAAATTAATTGTTCAAAACGTTTAAATTTTAATTATTTTTCATAAAGTTAAAGATTTAGTGATATAATTTTTTATAAAAATATTGATTAAATGATAAGAAGATCGTCCTCAGAAAAATTCACCTGTAAACAGCTAAATCCTCTTCAGAGGACCCATCTTCCATGGGCCTCTCACCTCCAGTGACCATGCGGCTCCTAGCAAATATCACTAGTGGGCTATAATTTGGACTGACATTTAGATTTTTTATCGAAGTCCGAAGGGTTTTATGGAGTCAAGGCCCACATATAAGCCTAAAGTTAGGGTTTAGTTTGCACAAAAATTCTCCGTTCTCATATTTCCTTTTCATTGTGAAAATCTAAAACCCCAAAACCATCCACTATAAAATCCTTCTCTGGTTTTCCTTTTTCAATCTCTCCCCCACTCTCAGTAAACTGAAAAAATGGTGGGATTCGAAGTAGGCGCCGTGCCCTTCAACTCCGACGGCTGGGGTCCTCCAGAAACACCAGCACCTCTCCTCTCAAATCACCCCACAAATGTTCCTTTTGCACCCTTCAATCGCTCCGAAAAGCTTGGTCGAATTGCAGATTGGACAAGAAACTACAATAATCCATCCCGAAACAACCCTAGAAATCCTTCTGATGCGGTCTTCGATTTTGCTCTCGATGATTCGTCTGCCGCTTTAGCCGCCGATGACGATTCTACTTTCCGTTTAGTCGATGGAAAACCCCCTCCACGCCCCAAGTTTGGCCCTAAATGGAGGTTCCAACAACAACGACAACTTCCTCAGCGTCGCGATGAAGAAGTTGAAGCGAAAAAACGGGAAGCTGAGAAAGAAAGAGCTCGGCGAGATCGGCTTTACAATCTCAATAGGTCCGGCGCGAATATGCCTCGCCGTGAAGCTGCTGTGTTCAAATCTTCGGTGGATATTCAACCAGAATGGACGATGTTGGATCAAATCCCGTTTTCAACTTTCTCCAAACTCTCTTTCTCTGTTCCTGATCCAGAAGATCTGCTCGTTTGCGGTGCCCTAGAAACATACGATCGTACTTACGATCGTATAAACCCTAAAAACGAGAAACGTCTTGAGAGGTTCAAAAATCGTAACTTCTTCAAGGTTACTACAACTGATGATCCAGTTATTCGTCGACTTGCTAATGAAGATAAAGCTACTGTTTTTGCAACAGATTCGATTTTGTCAACTCTGATGTGCGCGCCGAGATCTGTTTACTCGTGGGATATTGTGATTCAACGAGTTGGAAATAAGTTGTTTTTTGATAAAAGGGATGGATCTCAACTTGATCTGCTCTCTGTTAATGAGACTTCTCAGGAACCCTTGCCAGAAGCTAAGGAAGATATTAATTCTGCTTATTCATTGAGTGTTGAAGCTGCTTATATTAATCAGAATTTCTCTCAGCAGGTTTTGGTTAGGGATGGAAATAAGGTGACATTTGAGGAGCCAAATCCGTTTGCTGGGGAAGGAGAAGAAGTTGCTTCAGTGGCTTACCGTTATAGAAGGTGGAAACTTGATGATGAGATGTATCTTGTTGCTCGATGTGAAGTTCAGAGTGCTTCGGAAGTGAAAGGGCAGAGGTCGTTCTTGACTTTGAATGCACTTAATGAGTTTGATCCAAAATATTCAGGTGTTGATTGGAGGAAGAAGTTGGAGACCCAGAGAGGAGCAGTTTTGGCTACTGAGCTTAAGAACAATGCGAATAAGTTGGCTAAGTGGACTGCCCAAGCACTTTTGGCAAGTGCAGATGTGATGAAATTAGGGTATGTTTCTAGGGTTCATCCAAGGGATCACTATAACCATGTTATTTTATCTGTGGTTGGATATAAGCCTAGGGAATTTGCGACACAAATCAATTTGAACACTTCAAATATGTGGGGGATTGTTAAGTCTATTGTTGATTTGTGCATGAAATTGAATGAGGGGAAATATGTGCTTGTAAAGGATCCGTCGAAGCCGCAGGTGAGGATTTATGAGGTTCCTGCAGATGCATTTGAGAATGATTATGTGGAGGAGCCGTTGCCCGAAGATGAACAGGTGCAACCCCCTACTGAGGAAGAGGCTAATGGAGGAGAGGCTCTTGCGACTGTGAGTGATGCGGAAGATAAGGCAGTCGATGCTGAGGTTTGAAGTGTAAGAGTTTCTTACTCTTTTCAAGTTTTGGACATTGACAATTGGTTTTATGTTTGTTATAATTTCAGCTGTTTTTCTTAGCTACTTTGTGTTTTGATGGCTACACAAGTTCTTTTATGCTTGAGTTTATGAATTTAAATGGGAGATGACAAGATTATGCATTAGTGTATTTGGACAATATCTTTTGGATTTTGTACTTTCTTAGAATACAACATCTTTTCATAATCCTCTCTGATTCATTTATTGTTCAATTTGACCTGTACAAGTGATATTATGCAAGTTAGGATTTTGTTAGTGCTTTCAACATATCAGAACCCTGAGATAGAAAACCAGGTTAATCCTTCATCATTTTTAGTTGAGCAGTTGAGCTCATTAAACCCAAAAATCGTCCTACTGAGATGCGTATTGGACTAGATGGCGATGTCTGAGTTGAATCACCCGATACGACATATTGGGTGTAAATTCAATATTTTCCCTACCCGTACAAAACTAACCTAACTTTTTCTGATAATTATGTTAGTTTCTTATTCTAAGCTTAGTAACCTGAACTGTGTATAGGTGTGATGCTCCTGCTCCGTAGGCATTTCGGAACTAAGGGCATTTTTAACTTGGCCGCTTCGGCACTCCGCTCCTTTTCCGTGCTTTGGTTACTTAGATTCCAAGACAGCTAGTGGAAATAGAAACTAAGACTTGCTTTGGGAGGCTGGGACTTTGGAGATTGTTATGCTTCTTGGTTGATGGTTTGACTGCTTGTACATGTCCGACTGTGTTTTACATGTTTGTCTGAGTCTCTGACACTGTCGACACAACAAATTTTTAGAAATGGAGCGTTTTTGTTGTCCAGGGGACTCACTCTTTCTTCTCCCTTCTGTCTTTTAGTCGCGCTCTTTTTGCCTGCTAATCATACTATCAATAGAAGGGGTTTTACAAATTTTTGCTATTCAAATAGAATAGTCTATCATGCAGCAGCACCTTCTGATAAGAATCAATGATGCTAGCATCTATGTGATCTTAGGTCTTGTGATTATGGACAAAAAAAGAAAAGAAAAGAAAAAGGTCTTGTGAATCTAGGTACTAATTTACCTTGAACCTTGATACCTTTTTCATGTCAATATTGTTTGCTCATGTGCATATTTTATTGTTTTTTCTAGGATTGTAGATGTAAAATCTTTTTTTTTTGTATATACCTATCTTCTTCAAGACTACAACATCCGGTTAATTTTGAAGTGTTAAGATACTGATACTCTATTTATGATAAAATGACATTTTGCACTGATCTGGTTGCCCACATCAGACTTGTATTTCTGAAAAGCCTTAGCAGGCCCAGTATTGGGTTTTGTAATATTCCTCAACTTTTTCTTATTTGGTCTTTAATTGGATTTTGGTTCATCATAAATTCTTCTTATTATTAAACATGGAAAACCAGGGTTTCTTTCCAATGGGTAACCTCATCATATTTGTGTCATTAAATGCCATTGAATTTTGTAGTCTATTGTGTATTTGTTCTTTCTATACTATATAGTATAGTCTGGGGGGTAAGTTACAACTGTATACTGAGTTGGTGTTTACATCACAAATGGGTACCCTTGTAGGAAATCTTTGTGATGTTTTTATTAATATTTGAAGGATACTAATTGATTTAGTTTTCCTTTTTTTTTTGGTCCATTACTTTTTTCACCCCTAGAAAACATTTTTTCATGCTAAATACAATAACATTGAAGAGGGCTTCTGACTCTTAGTTTTTGTTCTTCGTGGCGAGTTTCTGTTAAAACAAAAGAAGAATCTGGTTTTCCTTCTACAGAAAAAATTTCCACTCTTGTTTTCTTTTCATTGCATCCTAGAACAGTTGTTAGGTGGCTTAACTTTTGGCAAATGATTCAAAACATAATTAGCGAGGGAATTCTTCACTAGGACCTGGACTTTGGTTTATATCTTATGCTTAGACGGGTATTCAATTTTTCCTTGACTTGTATTAATGGGGTGATCCTCATTCGTCGCACTATATGAAAATAACAGTAAGGCGAGTTTTACCAGCACAAGGTTCAATTCCTACCCTCCTTGGGAACTGTAATGAAGGGCATACTCTTGCTTTTATGTTTTTGCTTCTGCTCATGGAAAATAGCATATCATCCTTCTCACCGAAGGTTTTGTGGAGGACTCTATTACCTTCCAAAGTGGTATATGTTAACATAATAAAGCTTTCTAGTCTATGCTTGCTTTCATGCCACTTCTAGTCTATGTTTGCTTTCGGTGGCATGACTTTGGTCTGCTTTTTGTTCAGTCTTCTTGGTTTAGCATGCTCATGGTAGAGCACTTGGTTTTCATATATCTTCTTACCCTTGACCTGTTCACATAAAAGTTGTGGTATTAAAGGAATTTGATGGGTTTTCTTGTCTGTTACAACAAATATATTCTAGAATTAGAAGCTTTCACATAACCAGTATCTTCATATAAAACACCAACTATTCTGTATTTGGGAAAAAAATGCAAGGAAGAGCCATAATTTTGGATTCTTTCTACTGAACATGTGGGATTGCATTCTCTGTGAAGAATTTCCAGTTAATTTTTCATTGAAGAACTTTTAGTTAAGAACTGTTTCAAAATGCCTGGTCAAATTTGGAGCTGGTTGGTAGTTTCATTGCACGTTTCTTTATAAATTAATTTATACTTGTATTCTCCTGTTTCTTAATTTAAGCACTGTTAACCTATTTGTTGATTTAGAATGAAAATCTTATATTATCTCATTCTGCAAATATACATTCCCATCGTTATGTAGAGAGCTACTATGTTTCCAGAGAGCATGCAGCATGGTTCTCCGAATCGGAATTGAGAACTGATTAGTGTTGTAATCGCCTAAAAAAGAAACAATCAATTCTTTCCGAGAAAACCTATGGTGCTGCATAACTTTTTGAAAATTGGATACATTTTTCCTTCTTCATGATGACAGTTTTCTCTTTTCCAAAAAATACTCTTTAACTATTTTGCGTACTCCTATATATCCTCTCATTGTTTCATGCTTGTTCTTACGTTTTACTGACATTCTATTGTCACAAAAAAAAAATAATGGATTTAGCTGAAATTCTGTTTTTTTTATTTTTCAGGAGACCAGTAAATGGAGAACCACAATTAAGGCAAAAGGATCATAAGTTCTCCTTGATGCAGAATGTGGACCAATCCTCATGTTTTATTATTTAGTGAACCTTTTTTTTGATGCAAGTCTTTTTTGGATCATGAGCTTATTATTCTAAGAAGAGGTGTCTGTGAAAGCAGAGAGATGATTATTTAGATAAGAGTTTATTACATTTTCTGTTTAAAAAAGGTTATTGTTGAGACTTCTTAACAGGTTACCCTACCAAATAACCTAATCTTTTCTTCCAATTTAACTTGCAAATATTCACTTCTCAGTAATTATTTGGGACCATGGAGAGAAGGGATGTTCCTCCCAACATCTTGTCCGTTCAGAGACCATTTATCACCTCATAATTAGGTCTGATTAGGTCCCAATGTTAAATAGTCTTGATGGGTTTACTCTGCTCTTCTCTTATAATCAGCAAAGAGATAATTCTACATTGAGTCAGGATCCTTGTACATCGAAAATTTTACATAAAAAAGTGTACACCAGCTTGTGGGGCCTATATAAAAATGATCTAGGGGTTGATGTTTTGGGAGGATATTCTTTGCATCTTGTACATCATTCTCACAAAAAATTATGTCTTTCTAAAATTTCTAACCTTTTCAAACATTGGTTAGAAATTTAATTGTAATTGAGCAAGTCTTCTCTATGTGGGCTCTATAGGTCATTGTAAAGGATCCTGACTCTTCTATATTTATTGTATCTCAGTACTAGGCGTGGATTAGAATTACAGTTATGGTTTGTTTGGAAGGGGGATTCCAAGGTAGGGATTCAGTGGGGACCAGGAAACTTGTTTCCCAGGGAAACATGTTTTCTAACAAATCCCTGATTTGGAGTCCCACTTCCCCTTTTAGAATTTGCTGGAATTCTAAACTAAAGATTCACTATGTATTCACCCAACTCAATGTATATTACACCCCACAAAATTAAAAAAACAAAATAGAGATTTTTCTTGGATTTTAAATGCATATTACATAAGTCCTTGGAAACATGAATCCCTAAAAAAATGAATCATTTGGTTTGTTTGGCAACCATAAAAGATTCCATGGATTCATGAATCCTTTGGTTTGTTTGGCTTCCATTTAAAATCCAAGGAAAATATCTATTTTGTTGTTTTAATTTTGTGGGGTGTAATATGCATTGAGTTGGGTGAATACATAGTGAATCCTTAGTTTAGAATTTCAGCAAATTCTAAGGGTGAAGTAGGACTCCAAAATAGGGATTTACTAGAAAATATGTTTCATTGGGAAACAAGTTTCTAGAGATTCTTGGCAGCCAAACAGACCAGGGAAACATGAATCCCTAGTCTCCGTTGAATCCCTACATTGAAAACCCCTTCCAAACAAACCAAAAAAAGATTAGTTGGTAATTTTAGCTTCTTCAATAAGGCTATGTTTGGATGACAAGAAAAATGTGATTCTTTTTCATTATTTGGTTGGCTTTTTGTAATGCGATTTCCAAAAGATTACAAAAAATTGCTTAAGATAGAGGAATTGCGAACCCCTGAGGGGAAGTGGGTTTCTGATTGGGGCTCGGAATATGATTCTTATTTTCGCCATCCAAACTTGGCCCTAGTATTGTTGTTGTTGTTGTGGTCAACGTCTGTGAGCCGTTAGCATACATTGTTTTCCGTTATTTTAACAATATAACAATAAATTCTTATGCTGAGCAACTTCTTTTGGAGCGTCACTATAATATATGGGTTTAGGGTTTAAGAGTCTTTAGGGTCGACTCTTAAGTTTGGCAGTTTGCTAGGGGGATGGATGCATTTGAATCCCTCGGGCTTCAACATCCATGCGGGACCAGAGACTAGGGGATCGGGTCACTCAAGTGTGTGGCCTTTTTTTTTTTTTCCATCTTCATCTCTTTCGTCACATGCATGCACTGTATATATGACCAGCCAAAGACGACACAAAAAGGGAGTTGAATATTTCCACTCTCGTGATTTCTGTATTTCATCCATACTTACTCTGACCTAACCTCAGTCTTGATAACAATTAGGTGCATGCCGAAGACGGCCAGGTAATTAAAGTCGTCTGCAGGAATTATAGGCTCCCATATTAGCAAGTTTCTCGATAAGGTTCTAAGCCATTTGCAACTAGACACTACTATTTTCAAACCTCACAAAATTATGAAGACATTCCCTAGATTCCCCCAACGCGGATGAACAATGATTATTGGCATTGCCAAAATCACCCAAACCCATTGAATAATGGATAGCTCACCATGGATGAAAAAACAATTCACAACCTTAACCAATATTATTAGTTCCCTAAAAAGAGTGCTAACTTTTAATAGTTGGATTAGAACTTTGATACTATTAACAAAGATGGACTCTTACCAAATTAGGGATCTTTTTTGGTTCAGTCTCTATAACATGAACTCAATAATCTTTCTCATATTAATTGTACTTCTTTTGCATTCACTAATTGTTTGTTTGAATGGAGATTTTAAGTAGGAAATTTTTGGGGATCAGAGATTTGATAGAAAACTAGTTAGAAATTATATTATAAATTTAACTAGTTTTTCACCAAATTTCTGGCCCCCACAAAGTCCCTACTTAAAATCCCCAATCCAAACAAACTATAATATTGTATAGAAAATACATTACCTCCCCTCGGGTGAGGCTTTTTGTTTACAATGAAAGCTTAAAACATCTATTTATGACTTGTTTTTTTTACCCTTGCTGTGTGGTTTGCAGGACCTCTATCCCCCTTTGTTAACAACCGCACCCCCCAAGAATGGATGTCTTATTGGTTTACTTCCCCATGTGGCTGGGATTGAGATACTTTAGGTGCTTGGGCAGCAATTTGTGCTACTTATTGCTAGTTTATTTGGAAAGCTAGGTGTGAGTTTATCTTCGAAAATACCACTCCGAATCCTTTACAAATCTTTTCAATTATAACTAGATATCTTAAGATCTATACTCTTCAAATTGGTTCTACTAGAATATTGACGACTCATAACACTTCATCTGCTGTGTTGCTGTGTATGGGTTCCCCCTCTTAGGGCACTTGGTTGTTTGGGGTAGGGGTTTAAGGGTTTGGCAGAGCGCAAGTACCATGGAAAATTAGGGATGCACGGCACATTTAGTGCCATACGTCACAATCTTTGCCTCCTCCCTCAAACCCCTTACTCCCTCCCCAAATCTAGGACTGGAGGGAGGAGTTTGGATGTTTGGGGTGCCCATGTTACTTGCCCTAACCTCAAAAAATATTTTTTTTGCTTGTTTGGGGTGCCCATGGTACTTGCCCTAACCTCAAAAAATATTTTTTTTGCTTGTTTAAGGTGTCCATAACACTTGCCCTTACTGATCAATTAAAATTAAACTTTGATGCTTTCTTTTATCAATAAGAATGAAAATGCAAATCTTGGTATAGTGCTATGTGACAGCTTGGGTATGTGCAGGGGAGTCAAATTGATTTCATGTATAGCTTTTTCAACAGAGGAAGCCGAAGGGCTAGCAGCCTATGCAGCTGTCTCTTGGGCTAAAGAACTTCAGCTTCCACAGGTTACTATCGAAGGAGACGCATTATTTATTATCTTAGCCTTACAATTAAAAGTCTGTAATGTTGGTTGGCGTACTAGAGCTCACCTCACTGATGCTGCTCAACTATTATCTTCCTTTACTAGTTGCTCCTTTAATTTCTGCTACATATCAGCTAATTCGGTTGCACATGCTTTAGCTAAAGCACTAACAACCAAAATCTCTAAGCGTGATCCACCTTCTTTTTCTGTTTGATATGTTAGTTAAAGACTCTATCTATGTTACCTTGGCTCCTGCCGTTCCTATCTAATATATATCTCTTTCTACGAGTAATTGACTTAGCAAACTGAATGCAACAAATCATAGACAACAAATATTTAATAGTTGGATTAGATTTTATTTGATTTCTTTTTCTTTCTTTCTCTTTTCTGCATCGAAGTCGCCATAAGAATATTGGAATGGATGCAAACAATCCCTAAGTAAAGAAATAATGAGCAACTCTCGATTCTCAACTAATTTTAAGACCCCCCAAAACAAAAAGCCTAAAAAAAAAAAAAAAACTAATTTTAAGATACCCAAAACAACCATGCTACGCTTAGTGCCAACCTTAATTCCTTACTATCTAGGCTATTGAGGAGGGTATTTGCATCAATTTGAGAATAATACAAATCACGAGAAATGTGAGATTATAATATAATTGTGGGATGATTAGGTAGTAAGAATGGCAGTAGAAAAGTGCAATAAGTTTATCATCTTCTACCCTAAAAAATTTTTGGTAGTGCTAGGGTTACCGAAAAACCTACAGAATAATCCACAGAAAAGAACAATTTTGGGTTTGACGCAAATCACCAGTATGTGACGCAAATTACGAGGTGTGTGAATACACACTACCGTTAGATTTTAATTCTATAAGTTTTTTTGTAGGACACTACTGTGAGTATAGCATTATCCAAAAAAAATTTATCTAAATAATAAAGGAGATAGAGATACACCTTGCCTTGCCTAAGAGCAGGGCTAGTGGGCACCTCAAAGCCCCAAAGCCAATAAATTATCAAGGTCAATGGGTACCTCAAAACTCTAGACCTTGAACTTTAACCACTAATTTGGTGTGTGGTTTAGGGCTTAAGGGTACTCGCGTAAAGGTTCTACGACGCAGATATGTTTCGCGTCGCGAAAATGTAATATATATTATAATATTATAAAATTAAAGCCTTCGCGAAAATGTTTGATGATTCTAATAAATTCTAATATTATAATAATATAATATATATTATAATAATCTAAAATTAAAGCCATTATAATATATATTATAATATTAGAATTTAATTTTTTCGCGTAACATTTATGCGACGCGAAAATGTTCCGCGATAATGCTATTCATCCCATTGGCCATGCCCTACTCCTAAACCTCAAATCCAAACCAAATTTTGATGGGTTTGAGGTGGATGACTAGCCTTACTCTAATATTATCATCCTATTAAATGTTATTTACCTTTTTTAATTTTTTTTTATATAAAATGTGCAGGAACGTTGATGTTGCTTAAAATAGATTTAAAGAAGTGAAAAAAAAGGGAAAGGAGAATGATTAAAATTGGTCAATGATCCATGATATTGGATCAGAGTCGTTAGATTTAAACTTTTTCCTTTTTAATCATTAAACAGATTTAACGGTCAAGATCTGATTGCATTTGATTTTAATATCTATAGAATCTTTTACTCTACAAAGAAACCCTGACCGTCAGAATTATGTCGGCATTATGTCAACAAAGGACAAGATTAGATAATACATCAAATATATCTATTACGCTTTACAGTGAAGATTAATTATCTATCCAAATATGGGTATCTATTTTTCCCATTTTTCTCCACCTCGCTGCATGACCCCTCGTAATCATCGAGGTGACGTGGCAAAAGGACAGTTTCGAAACACAATCTCTTGAATCCACGTTTTTAGTAATCGTTTTGTGTGTGGGCCATGTGGGTCCCATCGATTTATGGCTGATTCATAGAAACGAAACAACCAGCAGGCTCTAGTAACCGTAGGTGTAAACCCGTTTCTATTTGTCGCAAAATAAAATCTATTCGGGTTTTTCAATTTTCTCTTTTACTTTACCACAAATATTAATCTTTCTCTCTCTCTCTCTCTCTCTTTCTCTCTCTAGAACTTGCTGATCTGAGAGATTCTGATCTGATCTGGTTTTCTTCATCCGTGAAAAGATCGACTGCTTGGATCTTCGATTTTGAGGTAAGGATCTGTGATTCTGAATCTCTTTTGAAGTTTTATTGGATCTGTATGGATCCCTTTGTTTAGTTTTAGGTATTTAAGATCGCATGGAGAGGAAAAAGGTTGAATTTTTATGTGTTTTTATGGTTTAGATCGTTAGGTACTTTGATGTTTTAATGATAATTGTGTTATTTCTGTGTTATTCTTGGATTTGATTTGGTTACTGTTGGTTTTTTTGTTGGAAAAATCCGATCTTTTTTCAGGAAAGATTTTGATAATCTGATCATTTGTGTGCTTGAATGAATGAAACCATGATTTTCCATTTCAAAAAGAAAAAATCTGATAATTTTTTGTTCGATTAGAGTCTTTGCAAGTTTGGTTTCTTAATGCAAAACCTTCTCTCTGTCTGTCTTGTTTTGGCATCTTGAAGAGGGGATATTGCTCTGCAACAATTCAGTTATAAAGCTTTTTTTTTTAGGTTCCCCAACTACAATCAAAGAAGTATTTCTTAGGTTTATTTAACCTAATTGTTTTCACCTAGGATTGGGTTTTTTCCCCCCTACTAAAACAAGATTTTTATCTAATATTTTGATGGGCTTTTATTCATCCATCCATCCATCGTGAACTTTTTTTTGGAAAAATGATCTAAAGTACGTAAATTTTTGTTTATTTGTTATGCACTAGGATCGGAGATTGCAGTAGTTGTTCGTGTAACAAGGTTGTGTGAATCATGGGTGTGGAAGTCATGGGAGGTGATTTAACACAAGTGCCTGTGAAGGATGTAATTGAAGGAGACAACACTTTTGTGCACGAGAAAGAAAATGGAAAACTGAATCAGGGACCAGTAGTTGATGAACCTATAAAATTTGGTTCTCATGGAATTGATGTACCTGTGAAACAAGAGGTGGCACCCGTAAAGGATACCAACTTGCCGAAGGATGCCGTCGATGAGTGGCCTGCACCTAAGCAAATTCATTCTTTCTATTTTGTTAAGTTTCGGCCATATGATGACCCAAAGCTGAAAGTCAAAATTGACCAGGCTGATAAGGAGCTTCATAGGAAGAATCAAGCACGTTTCCAGATGACTGAAGCTATTAAGGCAAAAAGGGTATGTTAAAATGAATCTCCATGATGCTGGTATTTTATTACTTAATTAGAAAAGTGAGTATTTAGTTAATTTTTTTTCATCATGTTTGTCAGCTATTATTTGAATTAGGTATGTGAAAAGTGTGATGAAACTAACTGTTACTCTATGACATGCAAAAATAACATGCTTGATCTTGCTGTAAATTCTATGAGCAGGCAGAACGTGCAAATGTGATTTCACAGTTGAAGCCTTTAACTGGTGAGGACAAAAAATATAGGATGATTGTAGATGAGAAGAGGAAGGAAATGGAACCTCTACACCAGGCTCTGGGCAAGTTGCGTAATGCAAACAACGCAAATCGAGAGAAGGGTGTTGGTTTATGCTCATCGGAGGAAGAGCTTAATGATCTCGTAAGCTTGAAACCATGGAATTGTGTTGGAAACTTGTGACCTGTTTTCTGCTGTACTAACTTCTTGTTTGTCTATTTACTTCCGAAAACAGATTCACAGCTTGAATTATCGGATCCAGCATGAGAGCAACACACTAGTTGAGGAGAAGCAGCTGCTTAGAGAAATCAAACAGCTTGAAGGGTCAAGGGACAAAGTTATTGCTAATGCTGCTGTGAAGGCCAAGATTCAGGATTCGCTAGGCCAGAAGGAAGCTATTCAAGACCAAGTCAAAGTAAGGCCTGTTTTAGTTTAAAGTCAAATTGAACTTCATTGGGAATTCCTATTATCTGATGTTTGACTAATAACATTGATTATTTCATTGTAGCTTATAGGTGGTGATTTGGATGGAGTAAGAAAGGAGCAACAAGCAATTAGGGCGAAAATTAGGAATCTGGAGGAGGAACTGAAAGCCATAGACAATGACATTAGCACATTGCAAGAGGATTTGACTGCCCTCAGCCAGACGAGGGATAAGGCATTTGAAAATCTTGTCGAACTGAGAAAACAGCGTGAAGGAGGGGTACGATTTCTTCCCATATTAGTTTTATTTTAACTTGTTTCTGATTTAAGTTTGATGGCACTCTTGGTCCCTGGGGCTGGACACTTGTGAAAATATACCAATAGAAGTCTTTATGGAAGCACATTTCATCCATAAAGACAAAGATTGCCAACAACTCTAGTTTTAGTTTATACTTCTATATCTCTTGAGTTCATTTCAGTCTAATTGCATTATTGTGCTCGGACTAGGAATTAGCAAGTGGTCTATAAGAATTATATTAATAGACATTTTTTATTAGAATCATATTAGTAAACATATTCTTCAAATAATTAAGATATTGAGTTGGAGCAGTATACCAGGGTTTTTTTTTTCTTCTTTATTTTAGTAATTAGACCACTAGATTTAAGAAATGTTTTTCTAGCTTATACACAAGAGGTGTGATGCCTTTCAATAGGTGGTATGATTCTAATTGGTGTGGTCAAAGAATAGTTAGACTGCTCTCTTGAAGCCCCACTTAATGAGTGGGATCCTGATTTCCAATCTTTATCTCTTATTTTCTTTTCTTCTCTGCTGCTTCTAGTTTTTGTTATCTCCAATAATCTGTTTATAGAGGTATGATTCGACTTGGGTGCTTAAAGAATTGTTAGACTGATTTCTCTAAGCCCCACTTAATTAGTGGGATCTGGTTTCCAATCTTTATCTCTTATTTTCCTTTCTTCACTGCATCTAGTTGTTGTTGTGCCCAATAATCTGTTAATAGAACTGAATTTTGGGATGCTTCTGTTTGACATCAGTTGTGGCTCTGAACTCCTATAGTCCTACCTACATTAGTTTTTTTGGAGTTAGACTAAGTTTGCTTTGGTGTAATTTTGGAAGTTTGTTCTTGTTGTCTTAAGTATGTAGGACCCAAAATCGCGATTGGATCCAATTTTGGACTGGATTCTTTAAGCAAATACGCTTTTGGATAATTTTATTTCAGGCTATGGATTTCTGTTAGAGTTGGCGGCCGCCAAGGTTTCACTATGGAATTTTTCTACCATGGAACACGTGCACCATGAGTACCAACTACTGGCCATAGTGCAGGAGGAAGAGGAAGCTACAAGCTTTTTTAGATCTTTTAAGTTTGTTGACAAGTACCAATAAAAAAGATTAAGTGTGCTTATGGTTGTCTGACTATAAGTGGTTTAGGTTTCACAGAAAAGAAAAATGAAATGAAAGAAAAAATAATAGGGATTCATTGTGAGAACAGAGTATGTGCATGGGATATTAAGAAATGCTGGATGATGGAAGGACCTATTTGCTCTCTTTGGGTTTATCAAAATAAATTGCTGTCTTTGGCATGAGTGCGGGTTTGTTTATAGTTCGGTATGTAGGGTCTATTGTTATGGAAATTCTCATACTCTGTCAATGTTTCTTGTCAAAGTTGTGTAGTTTCCATAAACCGAATGGTGGTGGCAGGTTTTAGTAGCTTAAAAGGTGTAGCTTTATCATCTATCCTTTTCCTTCTAAACCCTTTTTTAGTTAGTGATAGGCTATCCTAAAGTACATTTAGTTTCAGTTTAATGTTCACTAGAAAAAGCCATGCTCTGTATTAGGCCACTAAAGCTCCTTGTCCTACGCGTCCACATTTAAGTTATTGTCCACGTACGTAAACATGTATATTTATACATATTCATAGATATCTAGTTTACATAATGGGTGAAAATTGCAAATTTTTATGAGAGATATCTCGTGGGCCAACATGGAGATGGGTCAAGTGAGAATTTTTCGTGAGGCATGAGCCATAAAGACATTTCTAGCCTTGTCAAGGAGTGAATTAGGAGTTGAGTTCCTTACTATCTATAGGTAGAAGTTCTAGAAAGGCTGATATGTTGGAAGATCATTGTTGTGGAAAATTATCTCTTGACTTATCTCCATGTGGGTCCAATGAGCGTGGTGTCATTTGTTGTGCCAAGAAACATGTTTGGCAGGGCCCAACTCCATTATTATCATTAACACTACCTTATCCTAACTATTTTGGGCCAGAATCAGGAATCCTGTTCTGGCATTCAATTCTTTTTAGAGCTATATCTTATGTTAGTGGTTATTTTCAGATCTTTTCTTAATGCATCTGCACATGTCACTTGGAGCTTTCTTCCCATCCCATTGAAGCCTTTTACTTGAGGGCCCTTTCACTTGGTTTTCTCGAGTTCTTTGTCATTTTAATTTTGTTTCATGATATTCTTTTTCTGGTAAAATTTCATGATTTTTTTATTGGTGTTTTCATTTTTTCAGAATGCATACTTTTACCAAAACCGTTCGCTCCTGAACAACGCTAGAGAACTTGCTGCAAAGAAGGATATAGCGGCCCTTGAAGAACTATCTAATGCAGAGGTTTGTTTGATCCAACTATTCTCCTCCCAGAAAGTCATTCTGTTTCCCAACTGTAGCCATACTCTGATAATTTTACTTCTGCCTTTCCTATTAGGTTGAGAAATTCATGTCGCAGTGGAGTAGTAGTAAGGCTTTTAGGGATGATTATGAGAAAAGAATCCTGACTTCCCTTGATCAACGGCAATTGAGTAGGGATGGACGGATGAGAAACCCTGATGAAAAGCCGTTGGTTTCGGAGGCACCGCCACCCAGTGAACCAGAGACAGTTGTGAAACCCAACATAAAACGACCAAAGGAAGATACTAAACCCCTTCCACAGCAAGAGAAAATTCCCATTAGCAAGGTCCAGAAGGAAGAAAATAAAAAATCAACTGTACCTGAGACCAGTGCGAAGGCTGATGACCTAGAAGACAAGGAAAATATCTCCGTACTAGCAAAGCCACAGAAAGAGCCTGCAAAGGTGATTGATGAGGCAAAACTGAAGGAGATGAAAAGGGAAGAGGAGATTGCGAAAGCAAGGATGGCTTTAGAAAGGAAGAGGAAGTTGGCAGATAAAGCGGCAGCTAAAGCAGCTGTTCGGGCTCAGAAGGAAGCTGAAAAGAAGCTCAAGGAAAGTAACATTTTGGTTTCTCTTTTCATTTCTTAGGTATTAACAATCATTAACTCATTTTTCAAATTGGAACTCTAGAGCCTTATGAATTGTATCTGAAATTTTTTCAGGAGCGTGAGAAGAGATCGAAGAAGAAGGCAGTGGGATCAGGAGTAGGCCCGGATTCTGAGGAGCAGACTGAAGCAGACAATTCAGAATCTGTTGAACCAGAGACTGCCAATGTAACCGTTGAAGCTCCAGTCCCGTCAAAGAATAAAGAGCTAAAGGAGAACACTATCAGGTCCAGAAACCGTCCTAGAGGAGGTCAGGATTCACTCCCAAAAGCCATTCTTAAGCGTAAGAAGTCGACTTCATACTGGCAATGGGCTGCTCCTGCTGCTTTGGTAATTCTGATCCTTGTGGTACTTGGCTACTACTATTTACTCTGAAGAGAACCCAAAAAACAAAACAAAAGACTAAAAGAGAGATTTAGAGAATGGGTGAGGGCCAATTTTCCTGTTGACCAGCTTGTGGCTGGTTTGGTCTTAGTAGTGTTGGTGGGTAGCACACTAAAAGATTATATTTGTTCTTTTACATCCTGGGGATGGATGGACTGAAAACTCATAATGTTATTTGGTAGCTCATGGCAGTTGCTGAGATGATATTTAACTAAGGGAAGGAGCAACAAACTAAAAGCATGTTTTTAGTTTTGTTAGGGTTTTGTGTTTTTTGTTTTTCTAAGGTAGTGGACTCTATTTGTTTTATTTCTTGTTTAAAAGTGGTTGTTAAACTAAGGACTTTGTTTATCTCTTTTGCTTAATAGAAATAGAATGTTTATCTACATATAATAAGGGATATTTTGTGAAGCTGAAAACTAAACTTTTAGCTACTGATCCTTCTATACAGTTTTGCACTCAAAAGTGAGAACTTCATCCCATATATATGGGATGAATTTATATGTTTGTTTGGAATTGGATATGGAATGGTTGCCAAACACACCAGGAATTCTGTTAAAATACCTGGATTCTAGTTTTCAGGGATTCATAAATATTCTATCTAAACGCACCATTTATAGAATTTTGGGTTTACAAACCTTTCAGGAATTAGGGGTTTATAAGAGTTCTGGATTTGAAGTTGGCTATAGTTGTTGAATCGTGTCAAAGGTAAACGTAATAGCAATGCTACATTGCCCAACAAATTACCCAGCAAGATAAGCTAACGGTTCCTATTGAAGCATCCAAGAAGTCCAAATATCTCAATTCGATTTCCATATCCATTCCTAGCATGTAATTCAAAATTTGCCTTCTATCTGAATTCTTTGATGTCTGAAATTTAGGTATCGCCATAACTTTGCATTTCAAGATGAAAGAAGGCTATGTCGGTTTTTTTGTAATTGGAATACTTAGGCCATGTCGTGGGAATGGAATTCAAGCACTTCATTTTGAGTTTTGAACTTGTATTCGTATTCTTGGAAATGTGATTTGCTTAAAATAGAAGAATAGCAAACCAAAAGGGGAGGTGGGTTTGTGATTGCAGTTCCCCAAGAATCATTTAAAAAATTATTTGTAGACAGTTGTACTCTTGAATACTACATCAAATGGCTAAACTACCCTTGACCAAAGCTTTCGATTTATGTTCTAAGTTACCCAATGGGAAATTTTAAAGGCACCCCCGAAATCTTATTTGCAGGCCCCATAAAATAACAAGATGCAAATTTATAGGAGATGCCTACAACCAGGGCCTGCCAATAAGATTTCGGGGGTGCCTTTAAAATCTCCCTTACCTTATATATGTCCAAACTTTAGTAATTTTTCAATTTATTATGATGCTAATTATCTTAGGTTAGTATATTTCCTTGCAGAGAACCATTGGGCTACAGTTTTGACAACATCTCTATTTGGATGATGCCTTAGATTTTTCAATCTATTTATTTATTTCGTTGCTTGACCTATGGGTATTCAATTTTGATTTTAATGGATATCTATGCACTTTAATGGACTTGTGAAATTAAGAGTTATTGATTATGGATTTTGAATGAGTCTTACAAATGCCTAGTTATTAGTTTAGAACTTTGAGTGAGTTTTGTCTGTGTTGATGTTATTGGTTTATGACTTTGAAAGAGTTCTGCAAATGCTCATATTATTAGTTCAAGACTATAAAGTCAATGACTTCGATGGATTTCTCTATTTTATAGATTTTGAAGGACTCTTTTGTGTAAATTGACTTGGTGGATTTTACCTCTCTCTCTCTCTCTACCACCATCACCTCCACCACCACCACTACCACATCCACCTCACCACCACTGCAAATACTAAAATAATAATTTAATAGTACTTACTAATAATTATAGTATTATTATTTTAATATTAATAAATATTAATAATAATTAATAATTACAAACAATTATAATTGATAACTATAATAAAGATTATTAATCATAATAAAAATTCACGAAAATGTTTGTCACTAATCTATCATTATAATCTTTGAGATTCAGCAGGACTTTACAAAAATATGCAGAAATCAATGGAAACAAATCCTCTAGAATCCGTGGACTCTGTTCACATCCACATAAGTTTTAATTAAACACCCTAACATTTTGAAAAAAAAGTAATATGATAATTTAATATGAGAAATTTAGGATGTCTCTAGATTCTTTACCAAAAGATTGCGGAAAGATCGACTAAAATTTTTCCTAACAGTACGCAGTGCCGGCCCTGAGAATTAAGAGGCCCGAAGCGGATTCAAAAGAATGTGGCCCCATATATTTTCACATAGAAAAAAATTCACATATGCATAAAGAGAAAAAATAATTAATTAAATTAAGATAAGAACCATTGCATTTCATTAATTTACTATACAAATGTAGATAAACATGACCCTATCGAGGTCAAACACAATTGTAGTTCTCATATACTAACCAAAAGGTAAAAAACAGAGGTCAATGCTTACAACTACAACAAAAAAAACTTCCATGACAAAAGAGAAACACCTAATATACCATATAAAGTGTCACTTCTGAAAGATCATTCTTCTTGCATTTTTAGCTGCGAAATCACCAATTACGGATGTATAATCAACATTTGTTGCCATATCTTTTTCAATCGATAACATAGCTAATCCATTCAACCTTTCTTGTGACATTGTTGACCGAAGATAAGATTTAATCAACTTCAACTTTGAGAAGGTCCTTTCTGCACTGGCAACTGTAACTGGTATAGTTAACAATATTCTATAAGCAACACATGTATTTGGGTAACAACCATCCATTCTTTGCAAAAAATTCAACACTTCTTTTGGTTTTCTTGTCTCTTTTGGTAAAACACTTTTCAAGACTTTCAATTCTGAGAATAAATCTCTCCCATCAATATCAGAAACCATGTCATGCTTTAGATAATTTTCAAGGAGGGTACATGAATCCCTTAAAGCATCATCATCCATAGAGTTTAATTTCTTTAAATCAAACAAGAATCCAAAAGTTTCTTCATACATCTGAAATTGATTAAACCTACTCTTTAGTGAAGAAAGAGCTTGATCTAATATATATATGAAGTAATTAACTCTAAATGATTCTTCAACTGATAATGACACCTCTTCATTAACATTTTCATCAAACTGTTTCTTTCTCCGAATGATGCGTTTTTCACGAAATATAGGTTCAATGCCCATTGTAGTTGCAATCTCTTTAGCTTCAATCATGGCTTCTTGAAATCCAACTTCTCTATATCTCTGAAAGAATGAAATAAGTCCTTTTAATTGTTGTATAGCAACATTAATATGCATGTCTTCAGTTTGAAGTACTTTGCTCACAGAGTTAACAGCAAACAATACATTGTGCCAAATAACCATGCCAAGCAAGAACTCAAAATTTTCTATTTCATTTGTTGCTAAGGACTCAGCTTCACTAACTGTTTTGGGATCATCACTAGTTTCTGCCAAGTGAATTAAAGCTTTTCTTATTTGTGGAGCTTGGAATCTTAT
>MVGT01002442.1:15381-60397 GCA_002174775.1 Macleaya cordata | reverse complement strand
TTTTTTATTAAAAGATCCTTAATAAAAAATAAATTACTACTTAACCCAAATTACTTATACAATGGGCCTAGGGGGCCCCTTGGTTCTTGGGGCCCAAAGCAAGGCTTGTCCTGCTTCTGCTCAGGGCCGGGCCTGACAGTACGTACTATCCGTGCCTGGTTAGAGCATCTGTAATGTAAAAGTGGTCGGCTCTTATGTAGCCTAACTTTCAAGACATCCTCTTGAGACTTGCTTCCTATGTGACGAAAAAATACCTACATGCCACGTTAGATTTCCATTGTCTGAGACATTTGCATTGGAGAAGGTTTTTAGGATTCATTATAGATGTGCTTCCTACATATAAGTCCGCCACATTTGCGTTGGAGAGGCTCTTAGAGTCCGCGTTCTATATATTTATTTTTGGATAATCTCTATGTTGCATTTGGTTTGTGGAGTGTTCTTTTCAATACAACATTTTACACGTATCTGTGGGCTGCAGGAGATGATTCAAGAGTTGATTTTACCTTATGGAGCCAACGTGGAGATGATATTAGGTTGATAATTGTTTTAAATATTCTCTACACGCTAAAGATCATTCTTACAAAAAATAAGTCTATTTTAAAACAAAAAATGAGTCCATTCTAAAATTTCTTATCTTATTAAAAGTTAATTGAAAAATAGAGAGCTGGATTGTTTCCATGTGGACCATAAAAGGTGAAATCAGAAATGAAACAGGGAGGAGGTAGGGATCTGAGGATAGAAGATCTGCTTTCATTTTAATTAGGAAAAACATAATGAATGGAAAGAGAGCAGATCCTCTATCCCCATTTACATGTGCCCTCCATGTGCCCACGTTTATTTTGGCTTGTGGGGCACGTATAGAGGTGAACCAACGGTTGATTATTTTGTAAGATTGTTCTTCTTGCCATATAGATCATTGTCTCGAAAAATCAATTCATTTTAAGACATCTAATGCTATAAAAAATAAACCGTTCATTATCATCATTTTTTCTGATCAACATCTAATGTGGTTAAAAGTTTTAAAAATGGTTTATTTTTTGTGATAGTATTCTATATAGTAAGAAAAATAATCTTACAAAACAATTAACCATTGGTTCGATGATCTGCTCTGGGATGGAAGTAGCTGCCACCGTGCTATTCGCCCAAGAAGAATCACATGATGATGATGATGGAACGCCAGAGCAAGCGTCAACAATTAATTAATGTAAAATTTATGGTACGATGATCTTGATCTGATCATATGATTCTGGAACCACAGTATTAATTAGGTTTCACTCACTCCGCAAACATCGAGGCTTCCATGGTGCTGCATGTAAATTAAAAAAAGCTGTCCAGGCCCGAGAAAAGTCTCTTTGATATCGATTTTATTCGACTACCACCTAAAGTAAATTTGTGGGATTCATATCAAAATCTATAAGAATCAGAGATTTTGTTCCGTTAAAATTGACAGAAATTATTTCCAATCTATATCGAACTATTAGTTGATAAATGTTCGTTTTTCTTTTGTAAGGATGAAAACTGAGAAATGGGATTTTTCTGTAATCACAAACTAGAGATGATGAAGTGAAAAGAATGTAACTATAATGTTTAAATGTACATCGATAAATTTAAATTAATTTTTTGATTATGCAATCTAAAATAAATTTTCACAATTTTCACCTTACACATGTAATTTGGATTAGCACATTTATTTTTCATTTTTTACTTGTTAGGATATCACGTCATCCTTAGCGCAGTCGCCAACAATCTACATTGTGAGGGGAGCATCCTCGTCAATATTTAGTTATTGGATCGTATCATTGTGCACCTCACAAGACTTGAAAATTGATTTTGTCAAATTTTTTTTGTCAAAATCCGTTGGCATTACTCTTAATGATGAATTGAATCCTATGCTGTAAAAACCTTAATTTTCTCCATGTTAAATTGTGAAAACTATTTTCTCCTGACGCGTTAATCTTGGTTTGTTGAATATGTACACGTGTGTTAACTAAAAAAAAAAAAAACTTAAGCTTAGGTTGTACTAGAAAAAGTTCATGGAATTCGTTTTCTCAAATCTCAAGTTCTAAATTAGTGAGAGGCACCATAATGTATATTATATAATTTTATGGATCTAACGAGAATGGAGAATATACATCTAACAAATATAACAAGTATACACATGTGTATTTACTGTACATGTAGTCAAATTGTAAAATAATTACTGTACCGGGATTGTACATTTCAGTCTTTTGCAATGATTTTTCACAAAACTGTCAATAAAAGTGGTCGAGTTTCTAAAATACAAAGTTTTGACACAGAGTTTAAACACTTGCTAATCACTATTAAATTAAATGCAATACCCATGGGATTTTTATTTTGGCTACTTATCCGTTAGTGTATCATATAAGCCTAGGGTCTATAAATAGAAAAAAGATAAAATTATCATTCTCAAAACCCTAGTTCTATGATAATTAAACAATTTTGGTGCAGGTGCGGATCGAAGGCATTGGAAACTTCTAAAGTTCTTTGCAAAATCATCCAACTTAACTATATTCACTTCATCATTCTCGACTAACCACATCAATCAAAATAATATATGTAATTAAGCCATAATCAATACATAGATAAAAGCATAATATTTGTGCATGCACATGAAACGATTTAAAGTTGTCTATAATTTGAAAACCCTAATGCCCTAATCCCAACACATTTTATTAATGCACCAATCTCTATTAAATTCCACCACCCTAGCTAGCCTTCCTAGTATCTTCTCATCTGATTCCATAAAGATGATACAAATGTGAAAAAATCAACACCAGCATTTTTAAAACCAACTTCGATCAACCAAAACCGCTGATAATCCTGCATGCCACCATGCAAAGAATTGAACCACTATAAATCACTAATCCATGGACCACCAACTTCAACATCTTTCACTCTCTCTAGCTAGGTCTTTTGTTTCTTAACATATACTATAGTTGTAGAGAAGGGAGTTTAGTTGATTAGGGTAAAAAAAAAAAATGGCTTTCATTAAGGTATTGGTAGCTCTTCAGCTCTTAATGTTTTTTATGTCTCTTACTACTGTTACTAGTCTAGGTGTTGAAGTTGATACATTGGTTGGTGGTGGTGGTAGTGGTTTACATCTGCCGCCAGTTCCACCACCTGTTGCGGCTCCGGCTATGGCTCCAGTTGCTGCTCCGGTTGCCGTTCCGGTTCCAAGTCCTATATCTAAATTGCCTATCAGAAAGCCTATTGCTGTACAAGGTGTCGTTTTCTGCAAGCCATGCAAGTATGCAGGAAAAGATACCCTTCAGGATGCTTCACCATTGCCTGGTAATTTGTTAAATATTAATTATTCATTTGAATTATTCATAAATCAATTGTGGGCTCCACATGAAGACTAAGATGCAACTAGGATTTTTTTTTTCTTTTTCAGGTAGGGGTACTTTTGGAAAGATATATTGTGTGCCACGTACATTAACATTTTAATGGCTAAAAATAAATTAATTTGACTTGTGTTAAAGGCACTAAAATATTAAAATTTGAATCCTGGGTGAGCTACCATAAGAATTTATGGATAAAAATTAAGAACTATAACAGACAATAACAAGGATATATAATAAATAAGTACAGAAACTCTAGGTGGGAACGTGCATATATATAGTTCGTCTCTGCAAGGAGATGATCTATAGGCTGATTTTGCGCGAGGATGCTCTCCTCATCATATAGATATTATCTTACCGAAAATCAATTTAATAACTTCTTATCTTATTATTCATTGATTGAAATTAATTAACGTTAAAATGAATGATTCAATCACAGTAGATTTACAATTATTTGTTAACCTAGTTAGTTAATTATGAAGTGATCTTATTATATACATGGCATGTGCAGGTGCAATTGTAAAGATGGTATGTGAGAACGCCAAGAGCCCTAGATCCCCAATAGTGAGGGTAGTCACCACAGACAAGCATGGCTACTTCTTCATCCTACCAACCAAGAGGGTGACCTCGTACGGAGCTCAGAAACGTTGCAGAGTCTTCCTAGCTTTACCACCCAAGGGTTCCAACTGTACGAACCCTACCTATCTAAACTGGGGAAAGAGTGGGGCCTACTTGAAGCCTACCAAACCCACTACACCCGTTGAATTTGCTCTCTACAGTGTGGGTCCCTTTGCTTTCGAACCTGTCTGTTCCAAAGATTGATCGATTAATTGATTAATTATTCAATCTAATCTATCAATCTATCTATCTAGATTCGGGTTTATTAGGGTTAATTAGTCAGATTAGGGTTTGTCTATTTTGCTAGGGTTTTGTAGCTAGCTACTGCTTGCTGCACAGCTTATCTTCGATCGGTAGCAAGCATTCTGTACTTTTGCATGATGAGTTGTTTGGCTGAGATATATATATCATCTTATAATAAAGTTGGAAAAGTCTTGTGGAAATTTTTGCCCCGTTTGGATCTTGTTATTGGCATAGAGTTTCTAATCATATAAAAAAATCATGCTCAGGTCTTCAAATATAACATTTAACAACATCAAGATTATTAGAGGTATTTTTTTTTACATAAAATTAGGTAAAAACTCCGTGGATTACGAGCTGGTCTCACTTATAACTGTTTGTTTTAGGTAAAACCCCATAATTCGGCCATAAATTGTTGTTCTCATTTCTCATTTAAAGAGTTTCAATATTTCTAAGTTTCAACACATTTAAACCACTGTTGTTTGACTAATAGCCTGTTTGTTTTTTTGCCACTAATTAATGCTGGTCTATACAAAATAACTTGGGTTAATTAGTCTAAGGGTCCTAGGTTATGACCAACAGTTGGGTTTAGGTCCTAGGATTGTCCAACTTTGAGTCTAGGTCCTAGACTAACCACTGACCGAGTTGACCGTCCAAAAAATGACGGGATTGTTACGGGACGTTGGTTGAGTGACGAAAATACCCTTAATGTGATTGAAAATTACAATTATGCCATGACGTCCATTTCTGCTGTTGTAGATAGTGGTATTTTGAAATCGTTAACATAACATATGAATATATGCCACGTCATCACGATGATAGCCACATCATCAAATTTGCCACTTCAGCATGCTGATCTAAATTATATAGTAATTAAAAAAGCTAATGTGCACCCTTGATGAGGCGCCTTCACTAGGCTACCCTCACAAGGGCGCCTTCACCAGCCTNTGAAGCACCTGGAATGGTACATCCCTGATGGTTGACGATAGTAGCTGCTGGAGATGGATAAAAAATGATGGAAGAGAGCTGATTTATATGGCTTGGGTCCCAACAGCTCTTTCCAATGGCTCTTTATATCGTAGCCCTTGGATCATGCCTTCGTCTGGACCGTCGGATTGATTTTAAGTTAAGTCACATGACTCCACAAACATGTGAACAACTCACGTGCTAACGTCTCACAAACGCCGTCAGTTTTTTTTATTAAATATTGAATCAATTTATTAATTACTCAATTTTTGGACGGTCAACTCGGTCAGTGGTTAGTTCAGGACCTAGACTCAAAGTTGGACAATCCTAGGACCCAAACCCAACTGTTGGTCATAACCTGGGACCCTTAGACTAATTAACCCAAATAACTTTTATTTGTTACCACTAACTAGTGGTAGTTAGAGGCAAACCTTTAATTTTGAGCTTCAAACCCATTAAGTGGTAGTAAGCTGTTTCCAATCACTTACTGCCACTTAATGGGTTTAAGGCCCAAAGTTAAAAGTTTACCTCTTACTACCACTAATTAGTGGTTAAAAATAAAACTTATTTTGTGTGGGCCTGCCACTAGTTAGTGGCAAAAAAACAAAGAAGCTATAAGTGGGTTATTTAGGCCTTATTCAACCCCTCTTCTTGTAAGCTCAAATGACAATGATTCAAGGGCTAATTTCACATCACCATATAGATCATCATATATGTAAAGTATACCATTCTACAACTCTCTCAAATTAGTACTTAAAAATTTGTTAAGTTTTACACTTTTTTTTTTGATATTTAATTTTCAATAAACTTTTTATAAGGTTAGAAGTTTTAGAACGAACTGGTTTCAGGTAAGTACGTTCTCCTCACCTTATAGATCATCATATCCAAAAATCAACATTTGGATCATCTTTAAAAAATTGGTAGTGTTGATTGGAGATGATAATGTTCATGTATACATTTCTAGCTAATTTTTAGTTTACTAAGGATATATTTTTATAGATACACAAATATAAACGTGCACTCTAAACGCTCCGAACATTAGGACATTTTTAAATTGAACGTTCCGACGCTGTCACTCCTATTTCACCCTCTCATTACTTAAAATAAAACATGTTAGGTGATCGAGGCTCCAAGTGGGCTCCTCAAATCCTGATTGGTGAAACCATCTTCAAATTCGAAGATGTTTAAGATAGGTGTTGTTAGTTGGAGATTCCTAGTAGATAGACTGTCCATCGGGATTATTGGTTTTAGGGATTTGAAAATTGGTTTTAGTTTTGTTACTTTAGTAAAACAATTGGGACACAACAAATTAACCAGTAGGGTCTTGGACCAGTGTGTGATCAAGTGTGTTGGGTTTATCCCACATCGGTTGTGGAAGGGATTGGTGGTTAGTTTATAAGTGTGAGGGAAAGCCTCATCTCTTGAGCTAGTTTTTGGGGTTGAGAGAGGCCAAAGACCACCCAACACTGGTATCAGAGCCCAAGATTACCAACAGTCTTGGCCCAATAAGTATCCGGGAGAAAAACTGGGTTGTCATGCTTCCAACCCAAGGCCCGATGTGTGAGGGGGAGATTGTTGGGGTTTATCCCACATAGGTTGTGGAAGGGGTCGGTGGTTAGTTTATAAGTGTGAGGGAAAGCCTCACCTCTTGAGCTAGCTTTTGGGGTTGAGAGAGGCCCAAAACCACCCAACAAAGTGCACATTTGGTGGTGTAGTTTGGTGCGAGCTAAATCAAAGCAAATGATTGAATAGAATGTGTTAAAAGAACCCTGACAATAAAGTCATATATATATATATATATATATATATATCTCGGCCGGGTTTCCGCTTCACTTCTAAGTTCTACCACCACCGGCATTAAATTCGAAATAAAGACATGACTAATAAATGACTTACGGTCTGCTTTCGCAAACTGCCACTAACACAGCTGTGGTAATTTGCATTTTGTAAATTTTTCCTGCATACCAAACAGGGCCTTAGTGGAATAAACAGTGGTTGCCCCTTTTATTTTTCCTGTTTAATTTGAGAGTTCCCTTCCTCTTATTCATGAAATGAAATAAAATGTGTTTACATTTTCAAATCTAACGGCTCTCTCATTTTTTAATCGTGCGGTTTACAATAATAATGCTCTACTTTCATCTCACACCGTGGTTTGGGATAAGTCGCACAATTCTTTTTCTCTTTTTTTTTTTCCTTCAGAATATGTACGTTGTCACCAACTATATATATATATTTACAGAAATAATTTTTGGACCGACCAAACAATCTGTCTTGCTAAATAGATTGAGGTGGCACCTCACATCTATCATCCTTTGTGTATTTATAGGACCCACAAATACACTGTAACGCCCCAATCTCGAAACTCACAATCTCTAAGAAATTGAGTCGCATCTCGAGGCGTTAGGCTGACTACACGAGGTGATTAATGAGTACAAAATACCTAAACAAGGTTTTATGAACCTACATCAGAGTTAAGCTAATCTAGTTCGTCAGAACTTTAATCACCTCTAAATATGGTTAGGCCCAACGAAAAATTTGTCAGAGTTCTCCCTGTATTTTTAGGGTCTGAAACCTGTCATAAACCTGTACAAGAGATGATTTATCCATAAATAGCATTTCTATATCAATTTCTTCCATTCATATCATCTCATCATATCCAATCAACTGTATTCTACAATATAGACTACCCAGTCATCCACTAGGCTGAATCCAAACCATAATTCTAAAACGATCTCTCGCTTGATAAAATAATACATATATAAAATTTGTTAAGTGATACTAAATATACATAAGTGTGTTTGTTTTACATTATATAGTTCAAAAGAATATATATACAAGCAAGAAAAATAACTACATCATAATTGAATAATAACAACACCTCAAGTATAATAAACCTGAGGTGGATACTCTCCCTATACCTGCCTCCTCAAATTACTTAACATCCAATCATCCACTGTCTCCTCGATTTCCTGAGCAAAAAGCCCAGTGAGAACTTATAATACTAACAGGTAGTCACTAATATGAATTTAAGACAATGCAGGTTTTAAAGAAAACCGAGAAATCATAATACAGTAATGTAAAAGCATTTGGTACCTTTACTACAACATAAACCGATAACCATTCACTTACCCATACAAGTAAATATAAACTAACAACATCTCACATCATAATATTGCGTAGTGTAATCATCTTAGAGTGAAGAGGCTACGACTAGATGTTTCAGCTCCTAGTCAGTGAGCAAAATCGTGTTCCAACTTAACCGATGTGGAACCCCATCGTTAATTCCTGATTTCCGACCGAGCGACTGATTTATCGGTTTTTGTGAGAAGCACGCTGGCTCATGATTTGGGTTCAGGTGGACCCTTGACCATAATTTGCCGATGTAGCCGTTGTCGCGGTGGTCAGCCGTTTGACTTGTGCAGACATCTTAATGATCATTAAAATAATCCAGGAGTTGTCACGCTCCTCAAGTCTTCGCCTAATCTAGGCAGCATATAACCTCGACATTTCTAGAATCATACACGTACCTATCCAAACAAGGCTTTCCAAAAAGAGAAATAGAATAACCTAGATTTCAATAGTTTTCCTATATCATGAGAGTCCCATTCCTGTCATGAGACAGGAAAACATAATGAAAATACGGAACAAACCATTGTTTTTAGGAAAACTTCAATGATTTGCTCGTGTAGGCATTACAAATCCATTTTCGGATTACCTAAAAATATATATTATAATAGTATAAGTTTTAGTAGTAGAAAATACCTTTTTCCTACAAAAACTAACAACCATGTACATGTTGTGATCTCCCAACTAATATTATTCCGGGGAAAGCCGGTAATATAATCCGGGGAAAGCCGGGTAATCGGGGGAAAGCCCGTAATATAATCCGGGGAAAGCCGGTAATAATCCTAGCCGGGGGAAAGCCCAGCATAACATATATAGTATATATTCCGGGGGAAAGCCCGTACCTAGGGAATCACCAACACATACCCAACAACTGGGAACCTCCATCCCACACATCATCTTAAAACAACTACTTCTCCCAACATATGGAAGGAAGTAAAATATATATATAAATATTATAAGAACCCCAAAATCCATTTGGTTTTGGAAATATACCCATCCCTAAAGCTCGATAACGATTAAATCTCGATTCCTTTAAAAATATAGTTTATTTAACTATAAGTAAGAAAAGAATCATTAATATACTTATATATGTATATAACTCATTCATATATATAATTATTAGAATCTAGTTATTTTAAAAATTACTATTACTGTTTTACATCACTATGTAAAACTATACTTTTGGAAAATCATTTTCACATCAATAGGACATCACAAATAAATCATGCATGCTTTACAAAATAATTAAATTTGATTTATAAATCTAAACCCTATCAAAAGCATTAAAAGCACTTTAATGGCTACAAGAAAGTATTTATAAGTTCCTACCTCAAATCCCGCAAGGCTCTCTTTACCGCACTAATTTCCTCCAATTAGTGTACTGGTATTAGTACACACTCCCAACTGCAAATAACACATTTAATCCACTTTCAAAACTCAATTCAATTCATACTAATTCTATGTAGAATAGTCTAGGCATCTAAATTCTAACCTAAACAGTCACTACAAGGGTCCAGGTCCTTATCAAATTAAATAAGGGCTTTAGGACTACAACCCAATTTGCTCTAAATATCCTCTTTAATTAATCTAGACCTCCGAATCTACAATCTAACCTAAAATAATAATTTTGGGTCAAAATCAACCTTCCCAATTATCAATTCCATCAATTAAGGGTCTGAAAGGCCTAATCAAATCTTAAACTATCAACAAAATTAACCCTAAAATTGAAAACTAAGATTAACAACATAAAATATCTAATTAAAATTAAATACGGAGCTAGGGTTTCAAATTATACCTCAATCCACAAATTAAATGGTGCCTACGATTTCCACCCGTCGGACCATCGTCAACAAATTCTTCTTCTCTCTCCTTCTCTCCTTCTCTCTCTCTCTCTCTCCTTCTCTCTCTCCTTCTCTCCTTCCCTTTCTCTCTCTCTCCTTCTCTCATTCTCTTTCTCTCTCTCTCCTCTTTCTCTCCTTCCCTTTCTCTTTCCTTCTTCTCCTCCTCCTCTTTCTTTCTCTTTCTTTCTGCCTCACTCCCTGACGTCTCCTTCTTTTTCTTTTTGTTATAAGAGAGAGACTTATCTCTCTTATAAAGCTAAAAGGGGCGGTGGGATATAAGGGTTATAAAAAAAAAAGAAAACTTTAAAATTAAAAAAAATAATTAGATAACTATATAGGTTATACTATGGTGTAAGTGCATACACCAAATTATGCGTATATAATAGAAAGATTTATAAAATTACACTTTAATACATCACCAAATACATACCAATACATATATATAGTGTATATACACAATTTGATAAAGTTTAATGGTCAAAATCAAAGTCAAAATCGCGGGTACCTTCGGTACCAATCCAAATCGTGTTCTGGGCCTGAATTTGGGATCATTCGGTGTCCGATTTTTGCGTGTGAGTAGTCAAAATTGAATAACTTTTTGAGATCTATCCATTCGTACGGTTCGATTCTTCAAATTACCCACCGAATAAAAACTCATTATTTAGTCCTAGACTTAATTATTTTGTGTCGTTACATACACAAAGGATGGTGAATGTTATATGCCACCTGTCTTACAGGACAGATCCAATAGCATCTCTGATATATTTAATGACGAATTCTTTATGATCAGATTAGTTGAGGGAATCCTGTTGTTCCTAGTTACGGACGCGTTAACTTAATTAGTTGAGGGAATCCTGTACAAACCTTAATTAATTAATTAATTTGCCATCAAACATTAATGCAAAAACTATTTTTCCCCACCGACACGCTAACCTTTTTTTTTTGGGTAAATTAAAACAAACTTTATATTCATCTAAAAAGGATTTTGTTAACATGTGCCCTTAGGGCACATGTTAAGCTTTTTAGTTTTGTGTTTTGTTTAGTTTCTTAAAGTTGTTCAAATAAGCTGATTTTTTGATATGTATGTTATTTATACTATTTGGATCATATCTAAAAAAATCAGCTCAATCGGAGTCCTCTAGCACTCTCTAACACCACGAATACTTAATTTAGACTTTAATAGTATGAAAGAACGGCTGACATTTAAAGTGATTTGTTTAGAGAGTTATATGTCTCTGATTGAGCTGATTTTTTGTGGACATCTTATAAATAATGATAATATTATGCTTACAAAAATTCAGCTGATTTGAAGACCTGTAATATGCAAAAAAATCCCTTCAAATACATCCTTATAGTGTGCCCTTAGGGCACACGTTAACAAGACCCATCTAAAAATTGTAACCTTGAGAATCGAATTAGAGAGGTGCCATAATGTATGTTCCATAATTTTGTCGATGCTCGTGGATTAATTCTTCTAACAATTGTAACTTGCGATAATGCAAAAGTATGTAGGAGAGGATACTCAGTGCGAGGGGTTTTGGCTGACTTTAATTTGCTCACTTATACCCTTCAGTAAACCTAGCAACCAGCTAGGGTTAGGATCGATCCTAGTCAAATTGTCTAAGTGAAAATTATCAAACGAACCTTGACTAGTTTATGAAACGAGTTATTTTTTCAAACCTTAAGTACCCTAACTAGTTTATTTTTCTATATAAAACAAAGAAACAAGTCAAAGTCGAATCAATACTAACATGCATTGATGGGTTCGGGTCAGAAATACTTAACCCGCCTAAGTCTAGACTTGTTTAGTTAGCAGGTTGAGTTAGAGAAGGATTTGGCGAGTCTAGGTAAGGTAGGGTTGGTGCGTCGGATCATATTTTGCCACCTCTACGACCCTCCAGGGTACTAGGTAATATATAAAAAAGGAAACGGAAAAAAAATCCAATCTTCTTAATACGTCTAGGTTCCACCCTACCCAAAATTAGTTTTGTAAATAAAACAAAAAATTAGTAAAAAAAAAAAAAATTGCTTCCCTTGTTAAAACTAAGAGAGAGAGAGAGAGAGAGAGAAAAAGAAGTGAGGAGGAACGAAATAGAAATAGAGAAAGGGAGAAAGAGAATGAGGGAGAGAGATCGGGATCTGATTGAACGAAACGAGGGAAAGAGAGAACAAGATCTGAATTTTAGATGTTGAAATTAGTTATAGATTTAATTAAGTACGTGATGAAGAAAATGAAGTTGCATACTACCTGCATCCTACTTGCATACTACTTACATAATGTTTGCATACTACTATTGCATACCAATTGCATAATGCCACTTGAATATAACTTGCGTACTGTATGCAAGTATTATAACTGTAAGGGTATTTTTGAAAATAAATTAAAATTATTTTAGCCTCAAAAAGAAATTTGTGCCAGCTGTATATAAGACAATTACAATTGGATTTTATTTATAAAATCAAATAAGATTGGGTGAAACCCAAATTTAAATTAGGGTTAAGCCTGATTTTTGTGTATACCAAAAATACTATTTTAATAATATTTTGATCCAAAACAGACACAAATATTTCAAAATAGCTAAAAATTCTAAAAAAATGTGTAAAGATATATCTACCATCCAACTAACTTAAAGGAATACTTAACTCTCGGTGCACTAGCACCAACTTTTTTTTTCACACAAAAAATGTTATAACTTTAAAAATACAAATCAAATTTTTTTTAAAATTATATATTTGGAAAGCATTCGTCGAGATCTTTGAAATGCGACCAGTCAACAATATTTTTTTCTAAAAAAAATATATATTTTTGCATAAATAAAACTATATTTTTAACTATTTTTTTTATCTAATTGGATCAAAATTATAATTTTCATGCTTCAAAATTAGGCAATAGCAAAAAAAAGAAGTGACCATATCGACGAGTGCTTTTTAAATATATAAATTTCGTCAAAATCTATTACTAAAAACCATCTACAAAAATATTTTTATACATTTAAATAAACTACTACGTACTTTGACATAAAAAAAAATATGCAAAAATATTTTTGCATTTTGAAAATAGAAAATTACATTTTTAACACGTTTTTAACTAATTTACTCATATTCAAATTTTCGTGCTTCAAAAGCAAATACCATCAAAACAAGAAGTGAAGATCTTGATTAGTTCTTTCTAAATATGTAAATTTTTTCGAAATATGTTATTAAAAATCGCATGCAAAAATATTTTTGTAATAAATTTGTAATAAATTTTTTTTATGTAAAAAATATTGTTGACTGATCTCATCTCGAAGATTTCGACGAATGCTTTTCAAATATATAAATTTTGTAAAAATCTATTTTTTAGTTTAAGAGATATATTAATGTAAAATTTAAAAATAAAAAAATAACAAACTTTCTCTCTCTTCTACCTATACACCTTTATAATAATAATAGAAAAGAAAAAAAATTAAGGATATAACTGGAACTAAAATTGCATCAAAATAGAGTTTTTGGATATTTTCATATTAAGAAGTGAGTAAATAGACATATAATTTTTAATCATAAATTTTTATACAAAAGATAAAAGTTTATGTAGTAAATAATATTTGGTAGCAACTTTAAAAGTGGATTTTGGATAATTTATTGCAAAAAGAATATTAGGAAAAAGGGAAAAAAAAATAGCCAACTCAAGGGTATGTCTAGAAGTTCCAACAATAAGTAAGATAATCATTCTCAAAACCCTAACTCTATGATAATTAAACAATAATATATATGGTGTAGTTGCGGATCAAAGCATTGGAAACATCTAAAGTTCTTAGCAACTTATTTTTGTTTCTTCTAGCTTCTCGACTAAACTCATCAGTCAAAATATTAATATATACATGTAAATGAAGCCGCATCCATGCATAGATATACGTACCCACCACTTAAAATTGTGCACATGAAACGATTTAAAGCTGTCTATAATATAAAATAAAACCCTAATGCCAAATCCCAACACCTTCTAATGCATTATCAATTTCTATTAAATTCCACCACCCATTTATAGTCTTTGATCTCTGACTCCTAATTTCTATTAAATTCCACCACCCATATATAGTCTACCATCTCTGACTCCCAAAAAAAAAAAAAAATCAAACATATATATTTAAAAATTAAAACCAACTTCGATCAACAAAAACCGCCGAGAATCCTGCATGCTTCCATGCAAAAAGCCACTATAAATCACCACTCCATGGATTACCCACTTCAACATCTTTCAGCTCTCTCTAGCTCTTTAATTTGTTTCTTAACATATACTATAGTAGTAGAGAAGGGAGGTAGTTTTTGCTTGCTTGATTAGGGTTAAAAAATGGGTTTCATTAAGGTATTGGTAGTTCTTCAGCTCTCAATGCTTTTGATGTCTCTTACTAATGGTTATCCACTGCCACCTGTTCCACCTCCAGTTATGGCTCCGGCTATGGCTCCGGTTGCCGTTCCGGTTCCAAGTCCTACTATTCCTAAGCTTCCTATCAGAAAGCCAGTGGCCGTGCAAGGTGTTGTTTTCTGCAAGTCATGCAAGTATATTAAAGAGGATACACTTCAGGATGCTAAACCTCTAGTTGGTAATTAATTTTTTCATGTATTTATTATTCATTTGAACTCTATATCTCATATATGATGATAATTATATATATATATATCAAACTGATCGATACGGGATTTATAAATGTACCCCAAGGATTTATGAATCTTTGGAAACCAGTATTCTGGGATTCTTGTAAATCCGGGTCCCTAGCTAGCTTGTGTGATTGGCAACCTGTTAAAAGAATCCTAACATTCTTAATTATAAATCTCCTACCCACAATCCCGGCCTCTTGAATCCCAGTATTTATAAAATTGATTTCTTAGGATCCCTCCCATAATTTCCCAACAAATCCTAGCGGATATCCAATAGACGGAATTTGGTAGGATTTTGATAAGATGAATTCAAAATTTTCATGAATCCAGGGATTTTAGAAAGAAACCAACTTATCAACAAATCCCTAAAATCCAAATCCCATATCCAATTTATTACAATAGAAATTATATTTGATAACTGAAAAAAAAAAAGAATTAATCAAACTTTTTATGTTTTAACTTTTAATATACTTACGTGGTGGTCTTACGAGCATGCAAGGGATTTTATTTAATTGATCAGATTTTTGACAAATAAGATTTTGACACAGCGTTTAAACACATTTTATTGACCGTTTAATTTTGTTTAATTTGTTGAGTTTGTAGGTGCGGTTGTAAAGATGGTATGTTACAACACCAATCGCCCAAAATTCCCAATAGTGATGACGGCCACCACAGACAAGAACGGCTATTTCTTCATCCCACCAACCAAGAAGGTCACCACCTATGGTGCTCAGACCCGCTGCAGGGTCTTCCTCGCTGCAGCACCCAAGGGTTCCAAGTGCAAGCTCCCTACCAATCTCCACGGTGGAATCCGTGGGGCCTACTTGAAGCCCACCAAGCCCGCTACTCCTGTTGACTTTGCTCTTTACACTGTGGGTCCCTTTGCTTTCAACCCCATCCCCTCCTCATGCAAATATTGATCATTCATCATCATCATCATTGATCTTTGATTTATTCTAGGGTCAGGGTTAGTCAGATTAAGGGTTTATCGGGTTAACATGCAATCTGTACTGTGATGAGTTGTTTGGCTGAATATTATCTATCTATCTATCTATCTATAATAAATGAAATTTTGCTTCTCCTTTCTCATGAAGAATTGAAGATGATGATCATATGGTGGGACCACTTAGCGGTGTGACCCCTTGATTTTCGCATTTTTGTTTGCTATTTACACCCAAATTTTTATTTGGGACACTCAACTTATTTTTACACTCTCCTTTCACCCCACTTTTGGGCACCATATCCCCTAACAAATATCCACTAGAGATTGAATATCTTCATTTGGACTTCAAGCCCAAAAAAAATGAGCATCCCCTTCATTTATGTTGTATGTCTTAATATAAACTCCGTTTATTTATTTATGAACAAGGATAATTTGCTCAATGTTAAAATGCCATGTGTACCCAACTATGTGTGGAGCCCATTACAAATTTATTTAAAGGTGTTGGGAGTGCTCTAAGGTCTATAGCGTTTGTACAAAATCCAGCTGGTATGTTTAGAAGTTCCAAAAAATAAATAAAAAGTTGTGATATATATATATTTTGCCCAATATAAAAATGCCCAATGTATGACCAACATGTTGTAAGGCCCAAATAAAAATGTCCTACTCAATACATAGATCGTCCTCTCCGAAAATTCAATAAATATTGTTAGATTTAAACCAAATTTTAATAAATATTGTTAGATTTAAACCAAATTTTAATATTATGGTTTGTTTGAATGTGGAATTTTAAGTAGGCATTTTGTAGGTACCAGAGATTTGGTGGAAAACTAGTTAGATTTATAACATGATTTCTAACTAGTTTTTCACCAAATCTTTGGTCCCCACAAAATTCCTACTTAAAATCTTTCATTCAAACAAATCATTAGATTAGAAGTTTTAAAATGGGTGGACTTTACAGAATTAAAGAATGATCTATATGATAAGAAGTTCCTCGTAAGATCAACTTATTGTAGGGCCCAACAACATAATTAGGTACACATGAGCATTTTAGCATTGGCAAAAGTATCTTTGCTCATAAATCAAATAATCATTCTCAAAACCCCAACTCTATGAAACTTAAACAATTTATGGTGAAGATGTAGATCAAAGGCATTAGAAAAGTTCTTTGCAGAATTCCAACTTATTCCGTTACCCTTGGGCCTTATCTCAACTAAGCTCATCATCAGTAGTCAAAATAATACATGTAATGAAGTCATATACATACATAGACATATATACAAAGTACTAGGCCACTATTTTTGTTTTGTTTTGATAAGATAGGCCACCACTTAATTTGTGCACATGAAACGATTAAAAGCTGTCTATATAATATAAATTAAAAAACCCTAATGCCTAATCCCAACAGCTTTGAATCTTCTAATGCATCAATTTCTATTAAATTCCCACCACCCCTACTTCCGTATTTTATTGGTGAAACGGAATACTTGAAATTCAACCGTATCCCTTGTTTTCTTCTTTTGCTTCTTTAATTTTTTACCATAAAAAGAATTCTTCTGCCCTTTGTCTTTCTTTTCTACAAAAATGGAGTCTATCGATCAGTAAAAATAATGCCGGTTATTTTTATCTGGTATACACAATAATATGAATTTATTCATTTACTACCTTTTCTATCAAATTGAATTAATCAATCCAGTTTGCAATTTGATTCGGATATAGATACAAAAAGAGGTACAGTTGTTCACCTCCCCCCAAAAAGAGAGAAAAATTTTGACTAAGAATCTTCTTATCTTAGGTCATTGAATCAGTATCCTATACCAGAATGTAAATCTAGTATAACACAACACGTGTGTACATCTGTTTGCCTTCATATATCATGGCAGATATGGCACGTGATATATAGGAAATTTACCATTAACTAATTCTCAATCGTGGATACATATATATCCTTGACATACTGAAACGGCTTCCGTTACTAGTATCAAACCAATAGCGATTCATACAAGCTAAATCTTCTAATCGATAATTTGGCCAAAGAAATAATTTCAATTTAATGAATTTATTTGTATCTGTATCCAATCTATTTGGATCTCTATCAAGATGCTTGCTCTCATCCAAAAATTGACCGCAGTTCCTTATGTTGTTCTCATTGCAAAATACTTTATTTCTATCCACAACATTCATATTCTCCGAATTTAAACAAACTCGAATTCTCAATTCTCTACGACGTCTAGGAGATGAAATATTTTCAGGAACAAGAAAATCATAATGATTTTCATCCCTATTCCCAAGCACCCTTTCATATCTATGTCTTGTAATGGATTCATCAAAATCATTCTTATCAGCATTTCCTCTTTCTCGACATTTTCTATTAGTTTGGTGTTTACTCTTATGGACCAGTGAAATAGCTATGGTTTGGTACATAATAAATTGTCCATCCCATTTTATAGACAGGCGGACCGGTTCGATAATCAATATTCCTTTTTTTATCAATTCTGTAAGAGTTAGATCCTTTTGAATCAGCATTACATCCAGACTCATTTCTCCTCTTTGAATAGAGGATAAAGCAATTTGCTTTGGATTGTTCAGTCTAAGCAGGAGACAATATACCTTGATATTATTAATTATTTTTTGATTCAAATCATTATCCCATCTCAATTGAAAAAGCAAATATCTTTTCAGGAAGAAATCTAGTTCCGCTTCTGTGTTGCTCTTCAATTGCTTTTTCTTTCTACGCTTTTTTTGGTTTGGTAGATCTGATCCAAGATTCTCTCGGTTTTGTGCATCTGATCCAAGATCTTCTTGGACTGACTGCTCTTTTTCTTCTTGATTTCGATTCTCTAATTCAAGATATTTTTTTTCATTAGATGATATACGAAGATCCTTTTTTTGTTTTTCGTTGATGTTTTTATTTTCACTAGTATTTTGATTTCCATTAAAATGGAAAAGAAGTAATTTGATTGGTATGATCCACGGTTTAATCCTATATGCATCATAAAGTCCCAAAAATTCTGGGAAAAACCAAAGTTCCAGATTTGATATGGGACGATTTAGTATTTCTTCATTCATTCCCATCCAGTCAAAAAAGGTTTTTTTTTGATTGTATGGCTTGATTTGTTTATGAATCGCGAGATAAGAAAGATCTTTCTTATCAATTTGATCAATTATGGAATAATAATAATTCTTAGTTCCAGCCTTACTATTTTTATTAATGTTGGTCCCAGTATCCATATTGGTCCAGGCCTCAATATCGATCTTCTTTGTAAGACAAAAATAAATGATTCTCCAATCAAAATATTTTCTATCCGGATTTTTATCCGTATCAATAATATAATCTTCTCCTAGACAATCACTAATAGCTATACCTCTCGGCACATAAAAGAATTCGGGTTTATATGTGTTGTATTTCTTATAGTTATAGGGAGTTTCTCGGCCTTCGTTTACTTGTAACGGTGATCCAGAAATATATGAATCCTTCCTTTCTTCATAATTACTATATTTATGTGATAAAAGATCATATCTGTATTGTTTTTTCAATTTTTCTTTTTTACTCGGAAATGAATCCATTGCATAATCATTTTGTTTCTCATAATGAATTAATTGGTTTCTTTCATATGAATCCAACTTTGTTGAAGCCTTATTTGGAACCGTACGACTTTGATTAACTCTATTTCGCCATTTTTGCGGCACTAATCGATACGATGTAGTCTGAGATAAATCATATTGATAGTGATAATGACTACTTACCCAGTTTTTCCACCCATTCATTCCAGAATTGCGAAGTTTTTTATGCCTTGATTCGGGATGCAATATTCCTTGTGTTCCAAAAAAATCCTTTATTCTATCCTTAAGAAAAAGAGATGTTCCTGGATATTGAAATACAGACCTCAAGTGATACTTATTAATAAGTTGGGTTTGTGATAATTTGTAAAATACATATGCCTGTGACAAGGAAAATAGGCCACAAAATTTCTGTGAATTCTTATTATTAATATTCGAATTAGAAAGCGGCTTTTTTATAGTCGAAATCAAATGAATTCTATTTTCATTTGTTTCATCAATTCCTTCTTGATTTGTTTCATCATTGTAACTGTATTTATCAATCATTTTTTTTTTTAAGTCAAGGAAAGGTTGTACATTGATCCTGCGAATATTAATGAAATATAGAAAGGTATCCATGTATATCTTTTCAATCCAAAATTTCATAAAAGAGTTCCGTTTACGTATTAATCTAGCACTTCTTCTTTTTAATATCTGCCAAAAATTTTTCGGTGATTCTAATCTTTTATCATCACAACTTGTCTCGTTAGGACTAATATTCATATCTGGGATTAGAAATTTTTTTTTCTTGTCATTTGTTATTTTTTCGATTTGATTTCTGATTGTACTTGTCCTATCAACCAGATCCTTCATTTTTTTTTCTGTCAGTGAATAATTTGTCCAATCCATTGATCTAATTCGACTGGACGATTCGTGAATAATCTGATTATTTATTATAGTTATAGAATTTTTTCTATTTTTATTTTCACTCAATTCATATACTTCTCTCAATCCAAATAATAGAATTGGGTTTACTTTTACAAGCTCTTTCATTATTCTTTTTATAAACAAGCCTATTTTGATAGTCCATCTTGCTCTTTCTTTCGAAACCTTTAGAAACCATTTTGTTTTTTCTTTTAAAACTCTTATAACTAGAAAAGAGTTCTTTGCCATTTTTCTAATTTTGTTTTCAAATTCTTTAGAAATGGGTTCAAAAAAGGAAGGTAGTTTTCGAGGAGGACCAAAAGGCAGTTCAGTTTCCATTCCCCAGACTGTTAAAAAACAAAAAGTTTCCTTTTTTTCTTTATTTTTCATTGGATCTATATGATGGGATCGTAGCTTAGAACTGTGCCAAGGTTTCAAACAAAAAGGAAATAGGATCTTTATCTGAATACCGTCTGTTAACCAGTTTTTTGGAAATTCTGTTTCGGATAATTGAACACCATTATAGGTGCATTTAACATGCATTTCTATATTCCACTCCTGCCAATCTTCATCCCACTCGGGGGATTGAAATAATAACATACGGCCGACGTTTTTGGCTATTATTAATGAAGGCAATACAATATATTTTCTAAGAATTGAGTGGGTTATTAAGATAGAGCCCCTTATTGCTTGAGCAAATAGAATAGTATCCCAGGTTTCCGCTATTGCTATCCGTTCACTCTCCTCTTTTTTCTCCTTCTTTTTTTTATCACTTTCTTTTATCTCTTTCTCCTCAGAATCCGAAATTTTGAATTCCGTGCTTTTCATCATCCAATTCTTAAAAATGAGATTCATCACTCTGTAGGTATCAAAAGAAAAAAAAAAAGTNGTTTGGATATGGACATAGTTAGGGACTGTTTAGTTGGTTCACTCCAACCAATGACCCTACCCAGTCGCCCATGTACAGACCCGTCGGCCCGATCCGATAACCCGGTAACCCGACCAAAATTATTAACCCGATAACCTAATTTCTAAACTCGTTTACTCGGTCCGTGGACTCGTGATCCAACCCTTGGGTCAGCTCGCAGGCCAGATCGACCTAACCCATTCAACTCGCACATCAACCCGACTAGACCAGATCGGATAACACATAGTTCAATCTGTGAGTTAGTCCGTGGTCCAACAAGGTTGTGGCATATATAGAGCGCACGTGTGTGCATGTGTGTGGTGCATCTATGCATCATATGTGTGTGCGGTACACATGCTAGATATATATGTGTGATGTTGTGTAGTGGGAGCTAATGCGTGTGCAGTCCATATGTGTGCACGAGTATAGTACTTTGTTGTGCCACATACGTGTGCTGTGAATGTGTGTACTATACAAGTATGATCCAGTGCTCCTCACAAAAGGTCATACCAATGTAGCTTAGCAAGGTAAAGTCAAATAGAACCAAACAGGGTGAACAGGGTCAACCTGACCCAGATGGTTCAACCAGAAAATTGCCCACCAACCAGTAAGGGTTGACTCAGTTAATCGCTGACCTAACTGGTTTGTCAATTGACCAAGGGTTTACAATTGATCAGAGTTGACTCGTACGACTTAGACCGAGTCAGATTAGTCAGGCGACTTTATCCGAGTTAGACTAGTCAGGCGACTCAACCTAAGTCAGACTAGTCAAACAACTCAAATCGATCCGAACCAGACCGACCCAGGCCCTGAAAAACTGTTTTTCAACTTTTGACTCCGGCTTGTTAGACCAGAGTCGGTACTTGCTCTTGCCGGTACATTCTATGTCAGTGTACAATCTGTTTTTTGCAGATATTGAAGAAAAATAGTTTTTCTTCAGGGTTTTATTTTTAAAAAGTATTTTAAAAGGTTTATTTTACTGAAATAGATAATCCAAGCACCCAATTAATCTCTAGATGTGATGAATCGTGTACAAGCTCTATGTAATAAAATTTTATGGTTACGAATCTATTGATCAATCAATTAAATAATCGAGAACTCCTTATACGATATACATGTGATGTATATGGACTTAGTTGATACATGTAATGTATGCAACACTTTAATGCTCTGAATTATATATATGAGGTGTATAATTACATACAATAGATATATGCATTAAATGTATAGTTTATATGTATTTGTTTTTTGAAATATGTGTTGNCGATGGCGGAAGCACACGTTTGTTCGCTTACCACAGTACTGAATTGATGAACTGCTAGATTATTATTCCTTAGAGACAACGCTGACTGTATTTGCTAATGAACTCCACAACTAAATACTATCAACAACATTCCATTAATCAGGAAGGCATTTTAGGGCTAATTAAAGCAGGGATCTACATGAAGAAGGTGAAGTCCTAATTAGTGGTTGTCCCCCATGTAGAACTTTCTCTCAAGCAGGAGGTGGTTCCCTCTACCCCTCTCAATTTATTATTTATGTTGGTTGTTGAAGATGGTGATTATGGTGGTGGCGGTAGCGGCAGCGGTGGCGGTGGGAACTATAGATGGTGATGGTGATATGGGTGGGGTAGATTTTGTAATAAATAAAAAAAATTATTATTCTATTATTAAAAACTAGGATGGTCATAGTGTAGGATGGCTCAAAGTGTTTGCTAGGATGCTTAATATCATCAGCCCAAGCAATTACCTTAACAAACATGATAAGCTGACATCCTCCTTATAAAAATCATTTAAAATCAATGGATCCTAATCTTTGACTTGTTAGTAGGGGTGTGCAGTGGATCGAAACCATTAAAATTGGGTCGATCCGCAACCAATCCAATGTTTGATTGGTTGTTATAATTTCCTTCCATTTCGATTCGCCTGGGCATCTTATCCAATCCACCCCAATCCAAAGGTGATTGGATTGGATTTGGTTGGTTTCGCTAGTTTGGGTATTTACTGATGAAAAATAGTAATATTGCACACTCCAAATGAAGTCCTAATTTGTCTCTCTTTTTTTAAACATTATCATGATCTTTTATTTTTGAGGGGGTCATTATCATCATCTTACTCATCTTTAATTTACAAAATAAGAAGAAAAATAAAAAATTAAGTACCTTTACTGATTTACAAAAATAAATTTGATTAAAGACCAAATTTGCAAAACAAATATAAAATAAAGAAATCTTAGAAGAAGAAGAAACTAGAAGAATGGAGAAGATCGACAGATTCCATATATATATCTACCCTCTCTGGGTCTACAACCGTCCATTAAAATGATTTAATTGATGGAGAAGAGAGCTAGAGAGGCATCTGAATCTACTGGCTAAGTTTCTTGCTCTTGAGGTGAGAAATGAGAAGTGAGAACGATGGAGTTGGGGCTGCCGATAATGTCTAAGATTTAAGAGTGATTGTTTTATAGAGAGATTAGAGATGGAGAGAGAAGGTTAATAATATGAAATGGTAGGTTTTTTAGAGTTTTAGGGTTAAGTTTTACAAAATTACCTTAAGTTGTTGTATAAATTACATAGTATATTATAAAATATTATAAGAAATCAGTTTAGAAGGTTGGATTGGTTATCCAATGGTTTTGAGGCTCATGATCCGCCAACCAATCCACTAACATTGGATTTGGAAAACTGACAACCAATCTGCCCCAATCAACTAGTTGGATTGGTTTCGATCTAATGTAAATTGGATTGGATTGGTTGGATTGGTTGGATAAAAAATGCACACCCCTACTTGTTAGAAGTACTTCTACTCTATACCCTCTAAGGGACAAGGGGGCACGCAAATATAGGAACGGAGAATTCGAACTCTAGAAACGCATGTGTAAAACATCCAATTCCCAACTTATTCACTGACCCTTCTCGAGTACTCATTAGTCAAAATAAGACATGTACGTGATGAAGAAGATGCCATCACATATACGCCCCCACCACTTAATTACCCATTGATATTTGATATATTCACCTTATAACGAAACATTACTTCTCTCATTCAATCATTAAAAGTTACACATTCAACCCTAGAATCTTAGAAGGACTAAACGAAAGAGGTAATGTTTCACCGAGGTTAGAAAGTCCGGGGGTGTACATAGTAGCATTCCCACATCAAAACGTTCAAAAGCAGTTTGTATTCCTGTATATAAAAACCTTAATCCCCAACAACTTATAATGCATCAATTCTATTAAATTCCATCAAAACTAGTCTTCTCTGACTCTAAATCGGAAACATATCTATTCTAATATACTATAGGAAAAGCCTTGGGTTAACAAAACCCTCTCTCTTAGGTGTGGATTAAAAAAACCTACATTATAAATATATAGCCTTATCTATTATCTATTATGGGGTTAACAAACCGCTCTCTCTTAGGTGTGGGTTAAAAAAAACCTACATTATAAACATAAATTCAAATTCTAAAACAACTAAATTTTCTAATTATCTAAGAAAAAAATTCAAAATTTTTTTTTAAAAGAAGCCTGCGTGTCTTGCACGGGATATGGGGGTTGTCGAAGAATACCGGGACAACTATTAACTAATAACTGGAAACTGGAATACTCCAAGGCACGTATAAACTGTTGGGGTTTATGCCCTAAAATAATTTAAATTGATAACATTGATAAATTATATTTATTAATGAGCATGATATTAAATTATTACTTTATTCATATGATGGATTAAGTGTTGTTCACAAGATGATGTTGTAAGTAAATTATTTGTATGAAGTGTTCATACATGGAGAGATGTAATTTACTGGTTCCTCATATTCTTGTATAGTTCATAGTCAGTGATGAATCTGAACAATTCATCTGATAAGACTATAACACACTAGACTTCTATATTATAGGGTGATGTATCTCCATCACCGGAGTGGCGACTCTAAGTCAGTGTGTTGGTGTATTAGGAATACACTGAACAGGTCAGACAGAATACTTTTTATATTATTGTCAGCATATAAAAAGATTCTGTAAAACTTGCTTATTGCAAATGTCCTAAATTCTGAGAGCAGAGTATACCCTACAAGTTGGTTTCTACTCACTTTGATCTACCAAACAGTGAGGTCAGACAACGCAAACGTGATCCAATATTCTGGGTAGGTTGGGTGGTCGAAATCACTTAGTGGGATTACTTTGTGTCAATAAGGAATCCACACCAAAATGATATTCCCTTGAGAGCCTAATCAAGAGTATTAATTATTCTAGACTGCGCAGTGATCCTATAAAATGTTTATTGGATTATTAGAATAATTATAATGGTATGATATGGCAGGCAAGGACTAAGATGTAATTACTCGAAAGGTGCTGACATTAATAGTTAATGTTACCTTGGTGTATATTACGAATATCAGTTAAGTGGAGGGACTATTTGCTGGTATAACGAGTGAAGGGCTTCTGAATAATATTCATTTACTTGAGAGTATTCAGTTGCAGTTATTTAGTGGACTTAACTGCAATTAGATTTATTATTTGAGAATTATATGAGATATATGGACCTCAAAGTAATAAATCAAAAGCTTAAGTAAGTGGGGCCCATATGGACCTAACTTGGAGCTAAAGATATGGGAAGAGAGTCTTTCTCTATAAATAGAGATAGGGTTCATAAGATAGCCCACCCTAACTTGTGTATCTAAAACTCTCTCCCAATTTAGAATTCAAGTTATGACCTTTATGGTTTTAGAAACCCAAAATTCGTAATATATTCCCGTCAGAATTTAAAATCGCGTTTTGAGGCTTTTCGGAGCAGAATTGGAGATTCGCTATTTCACGCAAAGTTGTAGAAAATTCGATTTCCTACAAAAAGCATATATCATCTAGGCGAATCGGATCAACCGTTAGAGAGTTATGGCCGAAATACAGTTGCTGTATCTTTTCGGGTTTTCGACGATTGATCCAGAATGTGGGAGGAAGATCTGGGATTACATGCAAGCGTTCAAACGGTATGTATCTGATCTTCAAGTTATTGTTTTAATTCATGCATCCTCATGTGATCTTGTGAAGGGAAAATAGTTATTTGTTTCCGCTGCACAATTTAATCTAGACCCTATTTTCCCCAACAGTGGTATCAGAGCAGGCTTGAGGCACTGCATGAATTATTACATGAAATCTTTTTATTTAAGGTTGTTCCTGATTATTTAAGGGTTTGATTGATCCAAAATACTTAGGGATTAAATTTATATCAATGAGATTGATAAGGGTTGGATTAATTTTTGGTAAAAGGTCTGTACACAAAGATTAGATTGGGATCCAAGAAAAAGAAAATAGTATTCTTGTTGTTCTTGACCAAAAGAAAGGGTTTCTAAATTTTTCAAAAAAGAAAAGGATTAAAAGTGTGTTTTAATCGGTTTAACAAAAATTAGTAGTTCTTGTTTATTAATTTTATTTTGATTCAGGAAAAGGTTTTATAAAATAATAAAAAAAAAAAAGGCAAGGAGTCATGGGTTAGTTTTAGGGTTTCTTTGGTTAAATTGTTTAATTAAAGAAAGTTTTAATTAGAATTTTTAATTAGTTAAAGTGTTTAATTAATTAAATAGAGTTTCTAATTAAAAGATTTCTTAATTAAGAGTTTTAATTAAGGTTTGATATAACCAGGTAATTTTGTTAACGTCAGAGCAATATGAGATATAGTTGTGATGTTATAAATTTTGGTTATTATTAGGTTTGATACAACCAGGCTATTTCTTGATAACATCAGAACTTTAATAGTTAAAGTTTTAATGCTATTGTAATAGTTTTGGTTAAGGGTTGACCTATTAGCTGTTAAGGGGTAACCCAAGAACGGTTATGGGGCAACTCAAAACTGTTATGAGGTGACCTGAAACTGTTATGAGGTAACCCACGAACTGTTATGGGGTAACCCAAGAACGGTTATGGGGCAACTCAAAACTGTTATGAGGTGACCTGAAACTGTTATGAGGTAACCCACGAACTGTTATGGGGTAACCCAAGAACGGTTATGGGGCAACTCAAAACTGTTATGAGGTGACCTGAAACTGTTATGAGGTAACCCACGAACTGTTATGGGGTAACCTACTAATTGCTATGGGGTAACCCAGAACTGTTATGGGGTAACCTGCTAATTACTATGGGGTAACCCAGAACTGTTAAGGGGTAACCTGCTGACTGTTATGGGGTAACCCACGAACTGTTATGGGGTAACCCATTGACTGTTAAGGGGAAATCCAGTAACTGTTAAGGGGCGACCCATTAGCAATTAAGTGTTGTTTGGTTTGACATACTAAGGAAAAAGTGTTTTTTCTTAAGTGTTGTTTGGTTTGACATATTAAGGAAAAAGTGTTTTTTCTTAAGTGTTGTTTGGTTTGACATATTAAGGAAAAAATGTTTTTTCTTAAGTGTTGTTTGGTTTGACATATTAAGGAAAAAATGTTTTTTCTTAAGTGTTGTTTGGTTTGACATATTAAGGAAAAAGTGTTTTTTCTTAAGTGTTGTTTGGTTTGACATATTAAGGAAAAAATGTTTTTTCTTAAGTGTTGTTTGGTTTGACATATTAAGGAAAAAATGTTTTTTCTTAAGTGTTGTTTGGTTTGACATATTAAGGAAAAAATGTTTTTTCTTAAGTGTTGTTTGGCTAGGCATAATTAAGAAAAAGAGTTTTTTCTTAAGGAATGTTTGGATTGAGTTAAGATAAGTTATTTTGGGATAGGTTAGGGTATAAGGATTTGGGTTAGGAGGTGTTTGGATGTGGACATTGTTAGGGACTGTTTGGTTGGTTCACTCCAACCAATGACCCTACCTAGTCGCCCATGTACAGACCCGTTGGCCCGATCCGACAACCCGGTAACCTGACCAAAATTGCTGACCCGATAACCTAATATCCAAACTCGTTTACTCGGTCCGTGGACTCACGGTCCAACCCGTGGGTCAGCTCGCAGGTCAGATCGACCTAACCCATTCAACTCGCATATCAACCCGACTAGACCAGATCGGATACCACATGGTTCAACCTGTGAGTTAGTCCGTGGTCCAACAAGGTTGTGGCATATATGGAGCGCACGTGTGTGCATGTGTGTGGTGTATCTATGCATCATACGTGTGTGCGGTACACATGCTTGATGTATGTGTGTGATGTTGTGTAGTGGGAGCTGGTGCGTGTACGGTCCACACGTGCGCATGAGTGTAGTACTTTGTTGTGCCACACATGTGTGCTGTGAACGTGTGTAGTATACAAGTATGATCCAGTGCTCCTCACAAAAGGTCATACCGATGCAGCTTAGCTAGACCAAGTCAAATAGAACCAAACGGGGCGAATCGGGTCAACCTGACCCAGATGGTTCAACCAGAAAATTACCCACCAACCAGTAAGGGTTGACCCAGTTAATTGCTGACCTAACCAGTTTGTCAATTGACCAAGGGTTTACAATTGATCAGAGTTGACTCGTACGACTTAAACCGAGTCAGATTAGTCAGGCGACTCTATCCGAGTCAGACTAGTCAGGCGACTCAACCTAAGTCAGACTAGTCAAGCAACTCAAATCGATCCGAACCAGACCGACCCAGACCCTGAAAAACTGTTTTTCAACTTTTGACTCCGGCTTGTTAGACCAGAGTCGGTACTTGCCCTTGCCGGTCCATTCTATGTCAGTGTACAATCTGTTTTTGGCAGATATTGAGGAAAAATAGTTTTTCTTCAGGGTTTTATTTTTAAAAAGTATTTTAAAAGGTTTATTTTACTGAAATGGATAATCCAAGCACCCAATTAATCCCTAGATGTGATGAATCGTGTACAAGCTCTATGTGATAGAATTTTATGGTTACGAATCTATTGATCAATCAATTAAATAATTGAGAACTCCTTATACGATATACATGTGATGTATATGGACTTAGTTGATACATGTGATGTATGCAACACTTTAATGCTCTGAATTATATACATGAGATGTATAATTACATACAATAGATATATGCATTAAATGTATAGTTTGTATGTATTAGTTTTTAGAAATATGTGTTGAATTATTAACATTAGATGTTTATTAATGTGTAATTTTATATTGTACATTATATGTATAGAAATATAATAGACTTTACACAAATGCACATTTTTTCTAAAACTCTAAAATATATCTCTCATTTTAATTAATTAAGTGGGAGAGGGATTGTGTTCATGGAAACACAATCCCACGACCCTCCACCATCGGTCCAAGAATAAGGCTAGGGGTCTAATGCCCATAGGAATAGTACATCCTAGCAGCTTATTGGCTTGGATTGCTTTAATAAGCACGGTATTCGGACTAGAGTGTAGAAAGAGATCTCCCATAGGAGACTGTTTCTATATCTTCTAGCATTCTGAACTGAGATGGTGGACCACACTTAACTAAATGATGAATAAAGAACGCTTCCCATAGGAACGAGGATTTGTCATTAATTTAGGGGTCAGAACAAAATCGGATGTCAAAACAACTTTGACATGAGATGTCAGGATAGGTTCTTTTGATGAAATGGGATTTCAACTGTTTTGGTATACATACAGATATCCCATAGGATTGATGTCTGTATACACAATCAGTTATCCGATATTTATAGTAATTAGAGGGAACTACTATAAATTAAAATTTTTTCAAACTCATGTTGTTTTAGTATTTCATGCTTAGTAGTTCAATAGTTCTCACTTGTAACACATTTTAAATGTAAACCAATAAATTTGACATAAATCATGTGGACTAGATGCGAATTAGATAACTGTCATTAAATGCAGTAAAGTACTTTATGTACTTTAGACTGTGTATCCAGGATTTACGGAATCCTATTATTACCAGGAACTGATTGGAAAAATGTCATAAGTAGGTGAAAAGTTGATGTCTAAGTGTTATAACACTAACATCGGTACTTTACATTTACTAGTGACATTATAGGAAAGGTTGGGGATCAGAATCGTTCTGTTTGACAGATAACGAAAAGTTATATGAACACTATGAGGTGTAGGAACATCAATTAGTCAGCATATACCTGATATGCTGGGACATTGTAGTTCCTTAGAGCCTAACTAGATTTGTTTTCCGAGTAGATTCCTCTACACACTTTTCATGAAAAAGTGGAAAACATTCAAGTTGTATTCCGGTGATCATAAAACTAGATAATCATCTTTGTGTATGTCTTTATGACATGAAACCAAAGAAGAAGTACCCAGTAATTCCTAAGGTTGATCCTATCGAGATGGTAAGTATAGGAAAAGTAATATGATGCCAAATAGAAAGTGTTTCTAAATACGGCAAAATAGGATACTCGTAAAGTAGAAGTCTCAATGATTATCATCGTGTACGGAATAAAATATGAAAACATGATTGACTGTATTATATCTTTACAAGAATAGGTATACAGTCCATCTGTTCTCATTAAGTTTTATTAAGAATGCATTAGATGACATTCGTAGTTGTACATTGATAATAATCCTTAGCTTTTCTCATTACACTTGGATGAATTATTTTTCTTGGAATTCGTTGAATAAATTGTTTCTTCAGTTATTTCAAGTTATCGCTAAAATCTATAAACTTAGTCACTTTAATCTGAATACGATTCAGAGTTTAGTGATTAAGAGTTCCTTTGAAAGGAAGGTAGAAGGTTTTAGTGATTGACTTGTTTAGGTACTCATTGTTGTATGTGGAACCATAAAAAATTAAGAGGTAAGTTTCGTCATTCGATATGATCGTAAATGGCAAACACCCTTTTGACTTATATGGTACATACTAAGTTGAGAACCAATTTATTACACTTGGATTCTTCCAGTAGAATGGTGTAATAAGTGAAGATACAGAATCTGCACTGGATACGATGAAATCTATGGTGGATTATAATTCATTACTTTCTTCTGACATATACCTTGGGTAACAGTTAGTAGCCTTCCGTTTTTAACTTATGAATCGTCAGGTTCTTCGACAAGAAAATTGTAATTTGGGCCCAAGCCCATATGAACAATTTATCCTGTCTTAGAATGGATGACAAATCAGAGTCAAGAGCAGAAGCGTATCTGTTTATAGGTATGCAAAAGGAGTTTGTGTTTACAGAGAAAAGTTACATTCTTAAGAATACTGCATAAGTTGACACCAGGATATAAAGCTGAGACACAAGAATTACGTTATTCAATTTTAGAATACATAGGGACTTTATCGTAGTGGGAGGGTTTCACAAGAACCCAATTGATCTTATTCTTGGAGGATGAGAATTCAGTCCCTGAAACTATGAAAATGCTAATTTATTTCGAGACAATGGTTAACTGTTGTGATAAGAGAAGAATCTTTGGATTCTAATCGAGTCTGGGATCTTGTAAAACTTTCATCTAATATTAAAACTATTGGATGAAGAGTTTACAAGGAATAAGAAATTCTGATTGACCGTTAAAGAGACTTGCTGTGACCACATCATTGGCAGTCTTGATTAAATTAACAGAATTTTCTTAGATCGCAAATAATGTTGATATTATCCTCCCAAGAGGCATATTGACATTGGCATTTGCAATCAAGCCAGATAAAGTTCATTACAGTAGGCCATGAGTACTTTGTACATTTATTACAGAAGTAGATGTCTCGAAGTTGATGCATCCGATTTAATTAGAAAATCAAGTTAGTTGATTTTAATTAAATATGGATGGGCTATGTATAAGATGTGGATAGTAAGTAATAGTGTTTCCATAGCTATATAGTAATGACATAATGATCATTTATAATGATACCTGAAATGTTATTAAGGTTTGGTTATCTAATGGACGTTAATGTAAAAGAACTTTTTGAGAAATTCTTTCATTCTAGTGATCAAGCCTTGCTAGATCAGCTAACTAGAGTATTAGTCTATCTCAAAACTGTAAGGGTCAATAATATACCGATTTTGTTTGGAATGCACTGTTCCATAGAAAATGTTTCTGTGGTATTACTCTTTTGGAATCTTTGTCATATAGACATTGATAAAGGAAGTAAATTGAAAGGCAGTTCCCTATGCTTATGTAATAGGAAGCCTCTCACATAAAGTGCAAGTGACAAAAATCAGATATTTGTCTTACAGGTGGGCTTAGTCAGCTAACATTTGTCGAGTTTTGGTACTGAGATTTATAGAGCTGTAAAGCATGACTTAGATAATCTCAGTTGGATTCGGAGTTACAAAATAGTCCAAATGTTAGTGTTATAATTGGTTGCATTAATTCTGACCTTGTGTCAGATTCAGATCTGGAAATTCTATTTCTAGATATCTTGGTGGATATCATCGAGTGGGAGAGTGTCTACCACGGATGCCAAAGACTTTGTTTAGGCGAGATGGTTAGCCAAGGTTGTATTTGTAAGAAACTTAGTAGAACCTCTACTCTAAAGCTCTGCTTGGTAGTTTTGATTCTCATGCTGATGAGAATACTTACAGATGAAGGTTTCATGCTGATGAAACAAGTGTCACATACGAATCTTATTCTCAGAAGATAAGTAGCTATTGTGACATTAAATTCTTTTAGTGCAAGTGGGAGATTGTTGGGGTTTATGCCCTAAAACAATTTAAATTGATAACATTGATAAATTATATTTATTAATAAGCATGATACTATATTATTACTTTATTCATATGATGGATTAAGTGTTGTTCACAAGATGATGTTGTAAGTAAATTATTTGTATGAAGTGTTCATACATGGAGAGATGTAATTTACTGGTTCCTTATATTCTTGTATAGTTCATAGTCAGTGATGAATCTGAACAATTCATCTGATAAGACTATAATACACTAGACTTCTATATTATAGGGTGATGTATCTCCATCACTAGAGTGGCGACTCTAAGTCAGTGTGTTGGTGTATTAAGAATACACTGAACAGGTCAGACAGAATACTTTTTATGTTATTGTCAGCACATAAAAAGATTCTGTAAAACTTGCTAATTGCAAATGTCCTAAATCCTGAGAGCATAGTATACCTTACAAGTTGGTTTCTACTCACTTTGATCTACCAAACAGTGAGGTCAGACAACGCAAACGTGATCCAATATTCTGGGTAGGTTGGGTGATCGAAATCACTTAGTGGGATTACTTTGTGTCAATAAGGAATCCACACCGAAATGATATTCCCTTAAGAGCCTAATCAAAAGTATTAATTATTCTAGACTGCGCAGTGATCCTATAAAATGTTTATTGGATTATTAGAATAATTATAATGGTATGATATGGCAGGCAAGGACTAAGATGTAATTACTCGAAAGGTGCTGACATTAATAGTTAATGTTACCTTGGTGTATATTACGAATATCAGTTAAGTGGAGGGACTATTTGCTGGTATAACGAGTGAAGGGCTTCTGAATAATATTCATTTACTTGAGAGTATTCAGTTGCAGTTATTTAGTGGACTTAACTGCAATTAGATTTATTATTTGAGAATTATATGAGATATATGGACCTCAAAGTAATAAATCAAAAGTTTAAGTAAGTGGGGCCCATATGGACCTAACTTGGAGCTAAAGATATGGGAAGATAGTCTTTCTCTATAAATAGAGATAGGGTTCATAAGATAGCCCACCCTAACTTGTGTATCTAAAACTCTATCCCAATTTAGAATTCAAGTTATGACCTTTATGGTTTTAGAAACCTAAAATTCGTAATATATTCCCGTCAGAATTTAAAATCGCGTTTTGAGGCATTTCGGAGCAGAATTGGAGATTTTCTATTTAATGCAAAGTTGTAGAAAATTCAATTTTCTACAAAAAACATATACCATATAGGCGAATCGGATCAACCATTAGAGACTTATGGCCGAAATACAGTTGCTGTATCTTTTCGAATTTTCGACGACTGATCCAGAACATAGGAGGAAGATCTGGGATTACATGTAAGCGTTTAAATGGTATGTATCTGATCTTCAACTTATTGTTTTAATTCATGCATCCTAATGTGATCCTGTGAAGGAAAAATAGTTATTTTTTTCCGCTGCACTAGTTATTCTAGACCCTATTTTCCCCAACATAAACGCTATCTTTTAAGAGATGTTTCTCTCCTTCCGGTAGAAACCACGATGTCACTCTGGGGTGAAAAAAAAAATCTCTCTCAAGATACAATGGAGGTCGTTTGATTCAAGGTGTTACTAATTGATCAAATCAAAGAATACACTCTGAAAGTGAGATTGATGATATGCCTAAACCGAGATGAAGAAGATACGAATTTTGTTATGTCTTAAGAACTGATTGAGGGTCGTATTTATAGCTTCAATAGTGTCGTTTGGTCGTGACTATTGGGCTGGCAATAGTTGTCTCCAACAGGTCGAACTCCGCGAGGGGGCTCCGCCCCCTCGACCCCCGTTCGAACAACATAACTTGAAAACAATAAATTTTATTGAAAATATCTAACAGGGGCTAGTCTAATAATAATAAGGGAGGTCTTCCAATACATCTATATGACTTTAATTCAATCTGTTTAGTCTACCAAATTTTATATGAGTCTATTTAGTCCAAAAATAAAATTTAAACAGATTTGCCATTTAACTAATTAGTTATGGAAATCAAAATTTGACCGAATAAGAATCTCTTTCTCTCTACATTAATAAGCTTACTTTGCTAATTTTGATCTTCATTTGTTTCCTTTGCTACGATTGATCGATCATTCACCAGTCAACAAAAGATCTTGATGATGATGAGAGAGAAAGAGAGACAGATAGTTTCTACTATCACCACCGATAGAGATAGAGATCGGCATAGAGAAGAGGAGAAATATAGGAGATAGAGTGAAGAGAATAAGAGAGAAATAAAAAAAGATCTGATTAGAAAAAAAGTGAAAGGGAAAAGAAAGAAAAGAAGGAAAAGAAGGAAAAGAGAGGATAGAGAGAGAAGAGAGAGACGTGAGAGAGAGAAAAGAAAGGAAATAGAAAGAAGAGGAAAACGAAGAGAGAAGAAGAAAAAATTCAACATTGATCTATGCAAAAACGTTTTTGCATGAATTATACAAAATCATGTTTCACAGATGATTTAGCATAGATCTATGCAAAAATATTTCACATAATGATTTAGCATATGCAAAAATATTTGTGTAGATCTATGCAAAAATATTTTTGCATAAATTTTGTGATTTTTTTTTCAAAAACCATTCTTGACTGGTCTACTTTCAAAGATCTTAAAAAGTACTTTCTAAATATATGAATTTTGTCAAAATTCGAATTTTAGTTGAAGAGATATAACATTTTAAAGTTTAAAAACAAAAAAGATAACTACATTTCTCTCTCATACAGCTGTACAAGTTTGAAAAAGACAAAAAGGTAATTGAGAAATATAATAAGGGTAAAACAGGAACATTAAAAAGGAAGCAATGGACTAAATAGATTTAGAAATGTTTAAAAAGGACTAAATAGATTCAAAAAGCTTTAAAAATGTATTTCACTCTTATTAAAAATCTTGTGTACTAAATGGATTAAAAAAGTTATATATTGGATGTTTTGGCCATTATCTCTAATAATAATAGTTAATGAAATTATTAATGAATTATTTTTCTTTTCTTTTTTTCTACAATTATTTTTAAAAACATAACAAAAAACCATTATATTCTAAAACTTTCATGCCAAAAAAAATTAATTGAAAAATCTGCAGCCGTCCATTTTTTAGTACAAGGATGATTTCTTCACCATTAAACACAATTATTATTGAGTCAAAACAGTTTGACCCAAGGTCAAGAATTTAAGCCTCCCCTAAACTATTTTGAGAGTCCCTTTAACAGCACCAGTATAATATGGATGGATATGGGGTGATGAGGTTTAATTTGTTTTATTTGTAAATGTAAATGATTTTAGTTGTGGTTACAAGGATGGTATGCAGCAAAGAGAAGAACGGGCACCCAGCACTCCCAATAGTGGTAGCAGCAATCACAGACAAGAACGGATATTTCTTCATCCCACCATCTAATACCATGGAGGTGTCCTCCTATGGCGCTCAGAAGCGGTACCAATTTACATGGTGGAAAGACTGGGGCCCACTTGAGGCCTACCAAGAACCCCACTCCTCTACCCTACTTTCTCTACACTGTGGGTCCCTTTGCTTACGAACGAATCCCCTACAAATGTCCTAAATTTTGATCTCGTTTTCTGATTTATGTTCCGGATTTTGTTAACATGTTAAGGGCACATGATAAGTTTTATGGATTAGTATTTTGTTTAGTTTCTTAAGTTTGTCCAAATGGATTGATTTTTGGATATATATGTTATTTATACTATTTGGATCATATCTAAAAAAATCAGCTCAATCGGAGACCTCTAACACCCTCTAGCACCACGAACACTTAATTTAAACTTTAATAGTGTGAATGAACGGCTGACATTTAAAGTGATTTATTTAGAGGGTTAGATATATCTGATTAAACTGATTTTTTGTGGACATCTTATAAATAATGATAATATTATGTCTACAAAAATTCAGTTGATTTGAAGACTTCTAACTAGCAAAAAAAGCTCCTTAAAAAACAACCTTATCTTGTGCCCTTAGGGCACACGTTAACAGGACCCTTATGTTCCATCTATCTATCAGCTATGGTCTATCAGTCTTATCTATCTATCTAGATTCTAGGGTTTGGGTTTTATCGGGTTTTAGTAGTTAGGGTTTTGTTTGTAGCTACTGCATATGCTTCACAGCTTATGGATGCATGTAGCAAACAATTTATACTGTGATCATGAGTTATTTGGCTCATAATAATAATAGTTAATGAAATTATGATGAAGATGATTGATTTTGGAATCTGCATCATCAATTTCTGCTGAAAATTGATTGATTGACGATAATATTGATTAGGTGGCCGAGGGATCACTTTGCAGAAAAAGAAAAGAAAAAAAGAAGGAAAAGAAAACGCTACACTCTGCCGCCCAAAAACATATACGGAATTGTGGTACTACCCGATGTGGCAGCATTTTGGAGTAGCACATATAATGCTTCTTTTTTTTTTATCAATGATTAATATATTAAAACCAGCAAGAGAAACTTAACATAAGGAATGCCAAGGATCCCTAAAAAATACAAACAAAGACATATGGAACAACCCCCACAACAATCAGGAAAAAACAAAGAAGACTAAACAAAACAAACACCAAATCCCAAGATCGCACTGCCTAGGAAGATGTGTCCCGAGGTGGGTCGAAGATGAATTCTTTCCAGTGGCCCATCAGGTAGTCCAAGGTAACCCCTTTGAACTCATCATGCAATTTTCCCTAGGAATAAATTAGCACTTTGACGGAGTTCAATACTCGTGACCAACATTGGCCTTTCTCCTCAAAGATTCTCCTGTTCCGTTCCTTCCACATCGTCCACATGATTGCCACCGGTATCATCTTCCATACGAGCTTTGCCTGTCTTGAAACAAATTTCTTATGCCAGCCATCAAGTACTTCGATAACAGAACCTTGAAGAACAGTTGAAACTCCAGCATCCTCCAAAAAAGAATTCCATATTTTCCATACAAAAGGGCAAGTGCATAACAGATTGTCTATACTTTCCGGGGCAGCATAACATAAGTTGCATCTACTTACTATTATCTGGCCACGACGCTGCAACATATCCTGCGTTAAAAGTTTTCGCTTAGAGACAGTCCACATGAAGAAAGAGACTCTGGCTGGCCATAGGGTGCTCCAAATTCGCTTATCCACCTTACCAACATCATGAAAGTTGAGAGATGCATTATACATGGATCTTAGAATTCCCCTTTCTTTGACCATTTCCAATTTCTTGAGGCTTTCTCACCATCTGCAAACTTAAAATTTTCAAGGAGATCCATAAGCACCGCTGCTTCTCAGACTTCATGATCATCCACTAACCAAGGGTCTAGCCAAAATCTGATTCTATGACCAGTTACTACATTGTACACCACTCCTTTATTAAATTCCTCCATTATATTACAGATACCTCTCCAAATAGCAGTCCCATATGTAGTATTTGGCTTATTAGTAGCCCAGTGGGTATAGTACCGTATTTTTCTGCTATAATTTGACGCCAAAAAGCTGTAGTCTTGCTCCCAAACCTCCACAACCATTTTGCCAAGAGGGCATTGTTCACAAGATAATCTTAATAAATCTTGTGAACATGTAATGCTTCTTTAGAATTAGGTTTCCAAGGATCCTTACCCTCCTAAAAATTAGGTTTCCAATGATCAGGATTGATGAACAAGTTAGCACAGATAATGATCTGAAACAAACATAATTACCCGAAGGACCCAAACCCCACTAGGCAGGGATAAAACATGGGTGGCCTAGGATCCAAATTCAACTGGATTGAGATCTGTATTTAGCAGGTTTGGCCATTTAAATCATGACAACTGAATACTTGACAAACATGGATTAAATTATAACCTGAAGCAGACAAGCAGAGTTGGGGATAGTGTTTCTCTGTTCAATACATTTGTGAAGCTGACCTAAAACTGATACGACCTGAAACATACCAATTTTGTGCTCCAACTAATACCAGAAACCAGTTACGGCTGAATAATGTGAGATGGATCAGATGAAGGTGGATGGGAACCAATCAAGGGTTTGGCCTGCAAACATAGGAACAAGTTCCCCACCAGCTGCAAGAGTATAAGACTCCGGCACCTTCCACGATTTCTTGATTAATTTGATTTTCGATGCATTTCTTGGAAGCCCATAAAAGTCCGGCCCATTAAAGCTCGTAAACGCCTCCAGCTTGTCTAGTGCACCAGCCTAACAATTACAGAGCGATTATTGATTCAACACCAAACAATTAAAAAAAAATTGATAATAATAAGGAAAACATAAAATGATTACAGTTCTAGTCATTTTATGTCAGAAAACGAATGACAAGTAAATTGGAATGTGTGAACGGATCTAATATTTAGGCCAGTAAATTGGGCTTTTGAAAGTCATTTAGTGCCACAGAAATATTACAACAGAAGCATGAGAAGGAGATTTACCTCTTCAAATACCTTCGCATAAGCTGACAGAGCAACAGGGGCATTATATATACCCGCACACCCACAAGTACTTTCTTTCCGTCGTCTCTCATGGGGAGCACTATCAGTTCCAAGGAAAAATCGTTTATTTCCACTTGTCACAGCTGATACAATAGCCTGTCCTGTATGAAAGCCAACCAACAAAATCATGATCGATGTAGCCAATGGAGCAAAAGTTGTTTGAAAAAGAAAAACAGAGTAAAAGTTAATAGTATATCAGATTAAGAAGCAACATAACTTCAGAAAAATCAGAAAGTGTAAAAGGCGTGCATTTTATGACCTATCTAACACTAGTGCTTTTTCTATGTAGTGAAGCAAGAGATCCTACTTCACTACCTGGTGCAGGTGACATGAGATTGGAGATGTTTAGAATACAATAGGTCCTTCAAAATAGCTTGGTAGATCCCATGTATCATTAGACCTAAGAAATTGGATGATAAGAAGAAGAGAGTTTCAAAGATGATTCCAGTTGGAAGAAAGTGAAACAGGGGATATTTGAGAACAAGCATCGCAGCAATATTGTCAGAAACATAATAGCTACATTTTCCAAAAAAAAAACAACAAAAACTCTCTTTTTATCTCTCAAAAAAATAGGAGCTACTATTTCAGATTGAACTAGAAGTTTAACCTTATGTTTTTTTGTTGGAATTTGTAGATAATGTGGAGACAATGTTATGGGGCAGTAACCCAAGTTAAGACGTTTTTTTTTCCCGAGCAAATGAGGCTGCCCTCTAATTAGCCTGAAAGATGTTTAACACACTTCTCTTTAGTAGAATAATACTGGCAATCAAAAAAAAAATCGGGATGCTGTCTCTCTAAATATGGTGATTCATCCATAATGAGTACACTTGATTACACCAAAAAATAATCATGTTTCTGATTGTTAATAAGGCAGTATTCATTGTATATATATATATATTAATAAGAACATGAATGAAAAAATAAATAAATAAATTTCAAGGTTAACCCAGAAAAACATACTGTGGATCTCTCTTTTTAATACTGGAAGGCAGTAATTATGTGGCTGTAATCCTCCTTGAAATAATGCATTTCTGTTGAGAAGAAGATGCTGAGGTGTCACAGTCGCAGCAACAGATCCTAACAAATGAGATGATTCAAAAAGGTAAAACGTAAACATGGGGTGTTAGAATAAAGAGACGAATAAGAAGAACTTCCATATAAGAAACTGCAAATTACAAAACATACCCTTTTTTTAGAGGAAAAAAGAATTTATAGAAAAGAAGGAGAATATACAAAAGAATGGGATTGGGTTTACTTGGTAATTTCCATTTCCAGGACAAAACATACCTTCACTACAAGACTCCACGAATCTCACAGCATCCTGAGTAGTAATATGCTCCATGACAACTTTCAAATGTGGAAGCTTCTGTATTAATGGTCTTAGAATGGTATCGATGAAGACTTTCTCACGATCAAATATGTCAACCTCTGGATTTGTAGCTTCCCCATGGACCTGCAAAACAGTTTATAGAATCTTTATTTAACTGTTTGGGAACATGCAAACTGGTGCTCTTACACAAGGTAACCATGGATTCTCCAGTGAATAGACATAGTAGAACAGTGCAGCCTCGGGAAACTACTACAAATACACACAAGATCTAATTCTATTAATTACAAAGATGCAGCATGGAAGCAGAAAAGAACCTTAAGGAAACATTGTCATCAGAAGTAGTAAGTGGACTGTACCAAGAGCAGAATTCTTCCATAAAATCTTTTTACCCCACACAGGTGTGTGGTGTGAGAAGTGTGCAAAGTAGTTTATGCACCATAGATCGGGAAATCCAATGGCTCCTTCCACCGTGAATTGCGAGGTTTTCCACCAAAACCCAAAAGCTAATCCCATCATTTTCTTAATCATGCCGGTGCATAAACTACTTCGCACACTTCTCACCCCATGGACCTGTGTCGGATAGCACGACCTTCTTCCATAACATGCTTCTAAGAAATGTACAATATAACATGCTCAGTCTTTATTTTACATAAGAGTAAGAAAAATTAATCACCAACCAGAAACTGTTAATTTACCCCTTGAGAATGATGGCAAAATTTTTTGCACACATCCATGAACTCGTACAAACATATAACTACTTCTAAGGCCCTGCTTGGTACGGTGGGAACGTTTGTATTGCAAACGTTTCCGTCCTTTTTAGTGAAATGGGGGCGCTTGGTAGCTCAAAACAAATTCCACTCATGGGATACATTCATGCCGGCCCCACTTCTCGAAGGCTAAATGGGTTGCGGATGTTTCCGGCTATTTTTGTGTTGGGAACGTTCGCAACTCACTTAAAACATCATTCCTCGTTATTCGACGACTCCTATCCACCAGTTCGTCTCCTGTAATCTCCTCTCTCTCTTCTTTCTCTTCTCAACCTTATACTCTCTCTTCTACCTTTCTAAACCAGATACAGAGGATGAGGGTCAAACTCCAAACCCCGATGATGAGGCATGGATCTTCAAGATTTTGACGAGAAATATCTAATCAGACACCTAGATGATGAAGATCGAAGTTGAAACCCAGACGATGAAAATAAGTTCGAAGGATTTTGCATTTCCGTGGCTTCATCTTTCTCATCTCTGATCTAGAATTATATTTCCTCCACCTATTTATTCAGGGCTACGAGGCCCAGATCCATGTTCTTGATTTTAAGAATCCTGGAACAATTTCCTTAGAATTTTTATTGTTTTTCTTTAAATTTTCTCTTTCAATTGGTTCTTCCTGGGATGATTTTAATAAGTGGTGTATAAATCAGGGCTAAGTTTTTTTGAATATACAAGCACAAATTAGGGCATGATCATATAAAATTAGGGATAAAATTGAGTAGATAGAAGCATAAAACATATTTATTTTGCTTTTTTTTTCTCATCGACTTCCTAATTTATGAATCGCAAATTTGGGCTAAATTTTATGTAGATATAAGAACAATTTAGGACAACATATAGAAGAAATTAGGGCTAAAATTTTGCTTTTTTGCATTTACATGTGCATACCAAGCATCAGTAAGTGTTTTTAGTATATTTGCAGTAGGTATATACCAAGCAGCAATAATGTTCATAATCGTAATCATTTGCTATGGTAAACGATTGCAGCGGTAAACATTTGTAAACTACAATCATTTACAGTGCTACCAAGCAGGGCCTAAACAGCAATCAACTCCAGGGTCAAAATTACCAGTAATGGCATATTCTGCTCAACCATCTCCTCAAGAGCAGGTAAACACTTTCCAAAAAGATCTGTAACACCATCTTGAGAATTTGTAGTGGCACCAGCAGGATAAAACTTCACGGCAAAAACCACGCCACTCCTCCCTGAAAAACCAATTAACATCTTTGAATAATCCCACTAATAGGAATTTATTTTGAGAATAAAGCTCACTCAAGGTATGTAACACTAGGAAGAACTAGTTCCGTCTATATGAATAACCAAATAAAATAACTAATCCAGACTCGATAATATTCTTACCCAATGAACAAAACTAAAGATAATCCTAAAATATAATGATCCTGCTATTTTTTCTAATTATAACAAGGGTTCGTCCATTACGATGGCATATAATGCCAACAAGAATGAGACAAGCCTGAAACAAACACCAATCAAGTGATTAACTACCTCCAGCTTCAGATAGTTTAAAGTTTGAGAAATATTCTTAAAAAGGTATAGAGCATCACTAACCCTGAACCTCGATAAGGAAATCATTTTTTTCTGGAAAATCAAATCTAAAACTGGATTGAACTGAAAAGTTTTTCAGATCAATCTTGGATCCCAGTACATAATCCTGCAACTATAAGGCTGTGATCAAGTTGATGGCTATGAGAAATTTATAGAAAATAAACAAACTAACTACATGCAATAGAAAGAAGGGGATAGTAAAACCATGAAACGTGATGTGATGGAAAGGAGTAATGCAAATTTGGCATAACAATGGCCCTGCAGTTATTACTTGATAACCATTTGCAAAATATATGTACCTAATAATTGCAAATTTGAGAAATGGACTCACTGGCAAGCTTGATCTCATCAGGATGGGTGTTATCTGTTAAGTAAAGTGTCATAAGAGGAGTAAAATCACTGTTGACTGGCAGTGCTTTCAATATGGATTCTCGATAAGCCACAGCAGCAGCTGTAGTGGTAACAGGAGGTTTCAAATTTGGCATAACAATGGCCCTTCCAAAATGGCCAGCGCTGTATGGAGATTAGGTTTTGTCAGGGTCAATAACAATCAATTATCATCCACAATGAAACTTATCCAAATTCAACGAACAGACGCCCAACATTAAGTGTATAAATAACGAAACAAAGTTACTGAAAAAAGAAAATATTCAACCTGTGGGTCACAACAGCCTCTAGAAGGTCACCATCACGAAGATGAAGATGCCAGTCATCAGGCTGTGTAAGTGACAGCTCCATCTTTACTCCCTTGGTTTTTATTGGACGCGGGCTTTCAACCTTCCTACATGGAAAATTCAATGCCTAGAATGCAACAAACATCTGCAGAAAGTCAGGACAGACAGAATATTTAACAATTCTCATTGATGAACTTCAAACGGATAGTAAACTTAGAAAGCGCAGGAAATTCAGTTTCACAAAACAACAAAAGATCTTGTCATAATGCCAATCTATGCATTTTCAGTTTACTTCTCCACTATGATTTACTTTGAAGTGATTCTGTATTGTGAGAAAAAATGAGGAAAAAAAAAATTAGAATGCAAGAAAAGCTGTAAAACTTAATCGAGTAGGGTGGGTCCATGTAAGCATTAGAATAAATCAGTAGGGGTCTCTGAGATAAGGTGCGTACGCCTCACATAGCCTCGAGGGATACATATTTCCATGATGAGGTATAAACCACTTATAAAGTGGTTGAGGCTTAAGCCATACGCCTCGCCTCCAGGCCCTCCTTTTTCAAACACTAATGAATCATCGGTACTTAAAAATGAAACTTGAGTACAACATACAAAAAGAAGATCATTGAGGTTTTCTTCATGTGATTTTAACCAAAAGTTATCGTAACAGACGAAAACAATACAAATATGAAGTAATTTAGGAAGATAATGAGTACCTTGTGTGTCATCATCAGAGTTTTTATCATCCTTAAAACAACCCAAAGCTTCTCTTAAATGCTATAAATGATTCCTCTGTTCAAAACTCATGATTAGATGCATAGAAAAAACTTAATTTCTAATTGAATCAAAATAAATGTTAGAATTTGAGCTTTCAATCTTTGTTTTCTTTTAAACATTTTATCAAACAAGATGAGAGCAAGAAGAAGTTAATTCCACATTTCATATAAAAACTACTATGAGAAAATAAATCAATGAAACTCTGATAATAATAATCTCATGGTAAAACTTTTACAAATTGTAACAGAACCCTAAGAGAGAGAGAGAGAGAAAGAGACCAGATGAATGAGTTGCGATTGATGAAATTCTAGGGCAACGTAGGCACTTCAATCAAACGATGTGATCTTTCCCGACAAAAAAATCAGCCCTGATGAGACAGATTTAAACCCGTCAGGCGCATTTTAGTGATCATCCCAGTCTTGCTACCTCAAGGTCGACACAACCGCGGGTTTCTAATCGTGCGATACAGACTGCCCATATCTCAAGATAAACAGAAACAATCTATCCAATCTGTCCAGCGACCATCGCACGGCCAGAAAACGTGCCATTGAATTTTTTGACCGTGGGATATCAGTCTTCATAAAACGTTTGAGCCATTATTATTATTTTTTCGGAAAATGTAAAAAAAGTCCTTATTTTTTAGGGGACCAATGATTTTAATCCCTCACTAAAATACTTTTATAATTTTAATCCTTATTTTTTAAAACTTTATGATTTTAGTCCTTAAAAAATTATAGTGTTATGATTTTAGTCCCTAAAAATTTAAAAAATGTGTAAACTAAGTTTTAAAAAATGCCTAAGATACCCTTGTTCACTTTTTTTTTT
>MVGT01002442.1:3960-15207 GCA_002174775.1 Macleaya cordata | reverse complement strand
TTTTTGTTCTTCCCCTACTGAGTGCAGTACGACCCCAACCAGAAATGGCTGGTGTTATCACCAGCTTCGCAACTGCAACGATTCTAACAGGAAGAAGAATAAGAGCAGTTGAAACCCTAGTTACAGTTCCTCGCCTGTTTAACAGCAACCTCTCTCTTCGTCAACGATGTCTTCATTTTCTCTCTCTTCCTCTCACTACAATTCCTCCGGATTCTTCTTCTGGTGCGTATTTTATTCATCCTTCTTGTTGAAAACACTGGATTCTATAATTCTATTAGGTTACAACGTTTCAATGTGAATCATATTTCATGGTTCAGTTTGTATTAATTTGCAGTCATTTCTTAAGTATACTCAATTTCTAAAACTTTAATATCCTTAGAATCGAAAGAACACATTATAAACTTTGATTTAAGAAATTTTTGGATGTTAGGGCTGATTTTCTGATTGTTTACTTGGAAATTAACAGAAAGGGGTTTAATTAATAATTTGTGATGAATACCCCAGACCTTATCCACCTATAACACTACCTGGGATAGATAAGTGGATGCCAGTTTCCGATTGACTGGAGATGGAAATAGGCAAAATTTTACTTGCACCCCAATTTTTTGTTTTAACATCATGCTTATTCTTCCATTCTGTTTATATCTTGCCTTTGGGACCCATGTGGAGATGACAAGAAGGGCTGATTTTTTTTTTTTTTTTTTTGTGTGAGGATTAACTCCTAGTCATATAGATCATTCTAACAGAAAACTAAACTTTTTGTTGGTAGGAAATGAAAACGATGTCGTTTTAAAACTTCTAACCCATTGAAATTCCGTTGAATGAAAAGTAATGGTAAAATGGATGGTTCAGAAAGCCTAATATTGAGATCATCGTCGCGCAAAAGTCAGGCCTTTGATCATATCCATAGACTCCATATTAGCTCCAGATGGTGGGGTTAGAAGGAGTCTAAGAATAAGTGGGGTGTTAAAAGTAAAAAGTGGAGTAAAACTTCCATAGGGAAAGCTTATTGCCTGATTTAATTGTATTGTTAATCCCTTCATTGACCAACACAGCACCATCCAACTTATATCCCTTTTTGGGTTCTCCAATCTGAAATGTAACTGTATTTTATAAACCAATTCTCTTAGCAAGTTATTGAAAAGCAGAAGTCTTTTTAACATGATAGCTAAAGACTACTATCTTGTATGGTCAATGATGTCCCATTTGATACAGTTGCAGGAATATGTCATGTGGCCCATGCTTTCAAAGGAGATGCAGCTGATGGATTACTTAAAGGGGTGGGAGACAAGAATGCCATTGAGGCTGTGAAGCATATACTTGATATGGTATTTGCATAACCCATTGGTAAATTTTTCTTGCTAGTGCACAGAAGGCATTTTTGATATCTAAACACTTTGGATGATTCCGAAACCTTGTTTTTTCTGTTGGTAATATAGCATAAAATTTGGAAAGATTTGGGGTTTTCACTCTATTAATGCTTTGCCTATGAACTTCAATTGTTTCTTTGGTCTGATCTCATTTTTCGGATTAATACTACCTAAGTGGCTGTAAATGTAACTACTGACAGTAGTGCAAGGGTGAGAATTTTTCTAATTTTGTCTACTCTTATCTATTGAACTGATCCATGTATGCATTCACACTTCTGTCAGGCAAGACGGGCATCATCAAGAAGAGAAGTTCTCCATACTGACTTCCTTACACCTCCGGTATTGAAGGAGTCAATGCTTGTATTGGAAAAATTAGCCGACGTCAAAGCAGTAGCTCAGGGAGGATATCCACAGGTTAAATCTACCAGTGGTGCTTAATTTCGTCTGAAGCTTTTGATGTTCTTTTCTGACACCCATACACTAATCCATTAATTCCAATTTACTAGGCTGAGCGTTGCCGGCTTTCAGTTGGACATTCGGAAGCAATGACAACTATTCCAGATATAGTGGAAGCACTTAGGTCTAATTTACTACAATTTCACTAGATATAACCCCTCTCATAACTTCAGTTATTCTAGCATTTCTTTATATCGGCTAAATGATTACTACTTCCAGTATCACAGGAAATTTTGGGTTCCAACCTTGTTCTCATGGTGACTTCCTTGGCGCAATTCTTGGTACAGGGATTGCAAGGGAAAAGCTTGGGGATATTCTCTTACAGGTCTCATCTACAAACTACATTTTTCTTCTTCTTCTTCTTCTTTACACTAATATTTTCCCGTTCTGTAATCTCATCTCCACTTTACATAAATGTGCATTTGAACGTACTCTTTCCATTTTGTTCTCCTTTTTACCTACTATTTTCAGGGTGAAAAAGGGGCTCAAATTCTTATTATTCCAGAACTTGTTGACTTTCTCGTAATAGCACTGGACAAGGTAGTGCTCTTTCCAACATGTAAAACAATGATCTAGTTAAAATTTGTAACAATGAGGTCATATATTTGGCACTTATTTTTTAATTTTTATTTTGGAAGTGTATTGGCAGAAACAAGTGTCTTAGTTCACAAGTTTGAGTAGGAGTTTGGAGGTGACTGCATTTTAGTCATATTGGTAACTAATGCACATTCTCTAACACACTGACATGAGTATTGGTATTCGTCATCAATACGAAGCGTCAGAAATTGTGTCCGTTATTATTTTACTCTATGAAGTAAGAAGTTTAATTTCTTCACTTGATGAAAGTTAAAGATATTGAACTTCTAATGGTATGAGAAAGCCTTGCTAAAAATGACATACCTTCCACCTTATGTGATGATGTTATAAGTTTATACCCCAAAAAGTGCAAGAACTGCAAACCAGAAAATGCCAGTTACTTCTTAGCGGTTAACTTCTGTTTTGCTTTTGTTTCTTTTCTTTTCTTTTATTTTTTTAATATATCTTCCCTTATTATAGGTTGGTAATGTTCCAGTAACTTGCACAAGGATACCCTTGCTTGCTCTAGAGTATGAACCACCCAGGTTAGAAGTCATTGTCTTGTTATCCCTCTGTCATAGTTCTGTTGTTTCAGCTTTCCATTTATGTTATTATTTTCAACTAGAATCATACGAAGACTTACAAATGATCGCTCAAACTTTGTAGGACTAAATCATTTAAAGCTATCGAAGCATCGTTAAGGGTTGATGCCCTAGCTAGTGCAGGATTTAAGATTTCGCGTTCAAAATTAGTTGATCTGATCAGGTAAGACCTTAACATTTAGATTGCGATATTACATGAATAATTTCTGCTCTAATGTCTTTCTTAAATTTTTTTCTCAACTGTTGGACTTCAATTGATTTTTTTTTATTTTTTTTTTTGTGTAATTGGTTTCTTTTGTTAGTCATTCTCTGCTTATGTTGAAAACGATCCTCTATTTCACTAATCTATATATCGCACCATCTATAAAACAGCATTAATGAGGTAGTTGATGTAGGATGGAAGCATGGATGACAAAAATAAAGAAGGGAGATTTTGAAGAGGGGCGGAATCTCAAGAGACCCTGGAATTGGAGTCCCATCAACTTAGAGCTATTGGATGACACCTCCCAAACATGGGGTACCTGCAACCAAGAAATAAGAAGCGCGTTGGGGGTACCCAGGGGTGTCCATAGAGGGCGGACAGTAGTCTATAGAAACTCATCTTGCATTCAGACTTGCTAACTATGAAATAAAAAACTAACTAGGGACCAATCTAGAATCTGGACATGCATGATTTTCTAACTTTAGAGCCTTTCATAATTCTGCTACAGCACTATTAAGTTTTCCAAAACTAGAAATTTTCTAATCCTAAGACCCTGATCTAGAAAGTAGAAACTATCCTGCATCTGAATTTGATTCACTTTGAAAGCTGCTATCATCTAAGACATAAAACCTAGTAACTACTAATCCAAACTAAGCTGTTGGTTCCATCTAAAATAAACTAAAAATGATGGCCCAAGGGGTTTCTGGAGCCCACACTGCAAATGCCATTAAAGCGGGGGCACTAACTCACTTTGCATGTGGGTCTTGCCAATGATAACAGGACGGGTTCCATTTGAGAACAGGGCGGGTTCCATTTGGAGTCATTTCATTTGAAACAACTTCATTCATCAAGTACGAAAAGATAAACCATAAACCTGCTCATTTTGATAATAAAACAAATGCTAAATCTATCTGTAGGAATTAAAGCAAACAACTCTGACATAGACTTCCTCTTTTCAGTAATGGTGATGTGCGCATCAACTGGAGCCCTGTGACGAAAAACGGAACGACACTAAAGACTGGAGATGTTGTTTCAGTTAGTGGGAAAGGAAGACTAAAGGTCAGCTATAATACTGAATCTAGCATCAAACTCTTTCTTCCATTTCAATACAATTCATAGTTAGGCTGAAGTCTTTCCATACTCCAAAAGTTCCTTAATAGTAGTAATAGTGTAGTACTGTGATAAGTTCAACATGGATTCAGAGTTATTGGGCAGCTAAGGACCCCTTAGTCTCTAAGGTGGTTTTGGTACACCTGAAGCAACGTGGGTAATAGGGGTGTCAATCGGTACTTGTTTAACTGGGAGCCGAATTGTAACTGATTTTGCTGGTTCTTGTTCCACATATTTCAGTTCCTGAACTGGGATACTGGAACAGGAACCACTAGCATTATAACAGGTTCTGTTCTGGGTATTCAAGTATCCGATGGAATCGGAACTGAACTGCTAAGTCCCGTAACCAGCTTAAAGATATTGAGTTTTTCCTTCGATTTTTCTTTAACTTTTTCACATTTTTTGTTAGAAACAATTAAATAATGGAGCATTCCTCAACACTCTAAACTTTCTTTGATGCAGATAGGAGAAATAAACACCACAAAAAAGGGAAAGTTTGCAGTTGAGCTCATCCAATATTTATAAAGCTTCAACATGGCGTTCCTTCATCAAAGCTTAACCAGGTGTCCCCTCGCAAAGGTTTAATACTTCTTCTCTCATTCTTCCAGAAGCGCTGGTCTTCCTACTGGCTTAATCGGTCGAAAGTGTAGATTATAAAATATTGTTTAAGAAACTTATGTTAAATGTGATAGTCATTGTGTTTGGAGCCAATTACAGTTCCATTAATGTTTTGTCCATGAAAAATTGATTTCAAGAGGTTTTAGTTTTGTTTTGAACTGAAGTCAAGCTGCAAATGAAAATTAACAAGTTCTAGTTTTGTACTGTGCATAAAAACTTGTTCAATTGGAGCTTCTTTTCAGTTTTATTAAAACCCTTGAGCTGACTAAATATTTTCAGCCTTGTTGGAGGTATCAAGCCATGTTTTTTATATTCCCAGATGCAGCAATAAATGCATTTCACTGACATTTCATATGCATATATTACAGACAAAAAGGTAGGCCAAGTTCAATGTTTATGTAAAACACTTGTTTTATGATACTTGTAATGCATTTATGTCACCTGGCAATGTTAGAACTATGAAACCATGACTGGGCAATATGGATTCTATTGAAGATATTGGTAAGTCTTAAATATTTACCAATTAACTAAGGTGGTGTTTGTTTTTAGCCTAAAACTCGTCTGAAATCTGACTCGGCTCGTGTAAGTCTTCAGACCATTGTTTTCTTTTTCTTTTTCTTTTTCTTTTTCTTTTTGAATTGAATTCTTCACACAGAATTAAAATTTAAAAGTATGCAGCTAAACAATTGAATTGAATTTGAGATGAAAGTCTGACTAGATGGACAATTCAGATTCATATGCCTAAAAAAAGCAAACACCACCTTAAGTTTTATATCTCAAAATGAACAGAACTCCATCTGAAAATTTCAGCGCTGACATCAATCCTTGGACATTTTAAGGCATATTTGATACTCTTCTTGCACAAATCTAATTATTTGATCCGTTCTACAATGACTAGGGATGGCAATGGGCAAAGATGGATCTGGTTTATTCGGGTCTGTGTTGGTCGGAACTCGGATCGGGCTTGATCTGGGCCTAAACCAGAAAAATCAAAACCCAGCCCAAGAATGCATATTTGACTCAGTTTTATACCATTTTTGCATAATAAATTGCTATGACTTGAAGCTCAATTAATCTTAACTATGTATCTTTTTGTTTCCTTCTTTTGATTTCGTTTTTTTAGCCTTTTTGAAGCGTTTGCAAATCAACTTGGAGCTGATCAGCATATAATTATAAGTACAGTTTTAGTTGTAAAAATGAAATGTCAGCACAAATTCTGCACTGCCAATTTAAAAAAAAAAAAAAAAAAACCATCACAGAAATCACAATTCATATCCTGTTGGGCTCGATCCCGAACTACCCGTCGAAGAGAAATAAAATATAGTAGAATTATCGGGCACGTAAGATCTTAGCATCAAAGATCAATATTTTTTGATGTATTTGTTCGATTTATTTAATTATAGTGAAAAAACATATCCAATTGCTAGGGGCAAAATTCAAAGCGACTTAATTTTAAATTATAGCTTTCGATAGAGTTGAATGAATGGCGAAATAGGATCCATTTTGCAAACCCCAAACAAATACTTGAGATTACAGAATACATGGCAATGAGGATGAAGAAGAGGAAGAGAAAAAGATATATATAGAAGCTTAAACTGGAAATACTAGTGATTTGATTCAAACCCTAATCCACCCTACAATACTTGTAACATAATTAAGTAGTACTCCTAATTCGGGCAAGAAAAAGAACAAACAAAGAAGAAGAAAAGGAAGAACACTTGGAATGAAGTATCATCACTTATAGTGCTTTTTTATTGACTCTCATCAGACAAACTTGTTTACAAAAATCCTTGTATAATCCAAAAAGGATGAAGAATGAAGGATGTAGAATGTAGAACTAAGCTTGCATCTTCAACACCAGTGAAAAAAACAACATCCAAGCCTTCATCAGTTTACTGTGTAGTAATCACCTAATAATTAAACACTAATTAATAATTAATCAGCTAGCAGCTACTACTAATTACTCTTTATTATATAGATATATCTATAGATCTTCTTGATCTTTTTCTCTCTCTATCTCTTCAATTATCAGCTAACTCAATTCTGATCATAAACTAAACTGATCAAAATCATGAAGTAAACTGTTTTTTTTTTTTTAGGATTCTTACATGAAATAATCATGCATACCCACAAGTTCCATACTCACATTTCAGACCTGGTAAGCATTGAACACCACATTTCCCACAATGATTTTTGTTATACGCGACGTCGACACAAGCACCGTAGCAGCAAAGCTGTCCATACCCACACTTCTTTCGACAGCCACCGCAGTTGTCCCGATCTGCCAGCATGTTCCGGCATTGTTTTCTACAGCATCGTAGTAATCCAGTTCCATTATTTACGAACACTCCATTACATATATTGCTAATGAAAGGATCACATTTTGCGCCCTTTTCGATCTTTTGCTGCTCCTGTTTTTCTAGTCGATTCGCTCGAGCAGTAAATCTACCGGAGAATGGGTTATCTACGACGTATTCTTCACCGTCTTCGATATCGGAATCTTCGAAGTTGAATGCGGTAGAAGAGTGTAAGAATAGAAGTAAAGAGATGATCATAATAGAGAGAATGACATGAGGAGTTGTAGTAGCCATTTTCTCTGTCTAGAGGATGTTCCTACAACAGTGAGAATTAAGGGACTTAAAGAAGCTATTTGAACTTGTAGTATTCTTATAAAATAATCACATGATACTGTTAAAAGTCTTCCTAATCACCTTCCCAACTTCTTAATTAATTAAATTAATCAACTATAATTAATGAATTTAATTAGGGCTTTAGATTCTGAGCTTCATCAAGTATTAATATTTTATGATTTGGGTCCTTGATTTGCTAGTACACAGGTCCTAAAGTATAATTTCAAATTGTGCTTATCAAAAAAAAATTAAATTTTAAGAACCTTCCAACTGTCTAATTTTTAGTATTATAGTGACCCTTAGTGTGTTAATCACAAATACCCATCCTGCATCTTGATCATCACCAGATCTTGCCACGTGTCATACCCATGGACCCACTGACCTAATTAATATTTGATGAACTATATACCCTATAATTCAACTTAATCAACGGTTTGGAGCCGTCCCATTTCAGCTTTTCTTTTAACATGGACTTTGATCTTCATAAACCCATGAGAGAAAAACTAAAATCCCGAACGATTAAGATTAGGTTGAGATGACTAATACGAAAGCCAGGTATTTGTGATTAACATGGTTTAATTCCTCAAATGAATGGATTTTGCCGGTAGCAGTGAGGATCTTGTAATCCGGCGGGAAATGCGTACGGGAGAGTGAGTTGAGATGAGTGATTGAGTGCTCACGATCCCCAAAATCAGATCATGGACGGCTAATTAGTGAAGCTACACGTGTAATGATCTGATTGTTTAATCTAAAATCATTTAAAACAAATTAGGAAGCTCCACGTGTAATGATCTGGTGGTTTTCATCAAAACCGTTCAAATAAATAAAAATCAGAATAGCACAAATCTCAATCGTTTGATTAACCCGCCCCACTCACGTGCCTCGACCTCTCCAAATTTCTGTTTATCCTTTCTTGCTGGATTTGACTCCAACCGAGATTACAAGCGTGTTGACTCTTCAACCCATTAATAACTTCTCCATTTTGTCTAGGACCTCTAGGTTCCTGTATCATTATTGATATTCCTAAATTACCCTTACTCGTCTTACAAAAATACTAGCATATCCCACCAAACAAGGTAAATAATTTTTTTTAAATACGATTTTATCAAGTTGGCAACATGAAGCTAAGGTAAAAACCTTAGGTACTTGTTTTCTATGCTTCACTACATCTAAAATTGATGTATTAAGCAACTATTTGTCAATCTAACTATTCTAATAGTTGAACCAAGATTCATTGCCTTCGATTAGATGATCTTTGCACCAATGTACCATGAATTCCATGATCAGTTGGAAAATGGAGACCATGTGAAGTTACAATTTAGGAAGTACAGATAAGAGATATGGACACGACACGGACACTTCTCCTATAGAAGTGTCTCTGCTTTATAATAAAACTGGTTGATCATATACCCACCTATAAACTAGTATGTGACAGCTAGTTTAGTTGGTAAAATATGTAGTTGTTGATAACATAAATTTGTGTTCAAATCTTGCCAACATCGAATCATTGATCTTGTTAAAAACAGACTCACCCCCAAATTTTTAAAGCAAATGCCAATACAATTGATAATTTATGTTATAGGCAACTTAAACCCAGGTTCAATTTTTGTTAGTATCAAGTTACTAATCTCATAAAAAAAAAAAAAAACTAAGCTCACTCTTCAAAAAACATAAACCCATAAACCATAATAATATTTTGGAGGGTTAAGGACATTATGGTCATTTTGAGAAAATTGAGGTTAAAATTAGTAAACAAAACCAAACAAGTCCGATTCTTGAATCTCATGAGTTCCTACTACTTCCTCCCTCTCTCTCTCTCTACAACTATGATTTTTTTTTTTGGTAGCAACTCTTTGATTGTCTCTAGGATTAAATATTAGAAGACTTTAATGAGTCTTTGATCCAAAAAGAGGAACATAAAATAAGGAGATCTAGAGAGAGAAAGGTCAATATTCATAGTTATTGAAGAAAAAAAAGAATGGAATCACAGAGAAAGTTTAATAAGATTAAGACCAAATTTATTAACAAATTAAGACCTAGCATTTACATTCCCTCATGAAACCATAAAGAGCCAGTCGGCATCAATCACGTGAAGTGTTTACGAAGAAAGAAACCGACTGCACTCAATACTGTTTAAGTAGTCCCAAGTATTTTCACAAGGAATAATATTAAACTAAGAGCAAATTTGTGCATAATTTTCTATCGAAAGCTAATCTAACGGTAGAACTATTTTTCACATACCATCGTGATTTGCATCTATCTTAAAATGACTTCCGTAGAAAATTCTATAGGCTTTTCGGTAACCCTAGCATCACCGTTTCACAAGACACTGTCGAGACAAACTAATTAATTACTTAAAACTACTTAATTACCTGAAAAGTAATTAGTATATAACTTAAAATTAATTTCTTCACTAGATTTGGTTTTGGTACTATAATCAACTTGAATGCAAAGGAAAACCCTAGCCGTTGAATTGGAAGTTGATGAAATCATGGTCATGAATCCAACGGCTTGGAGCCGTGGGACCTGCGCGCATGATAGGTTAATATAAAGTGTATATAATAAATGCATGAATAATTATCGATTGATTAGTAGTGATTAATTTTTTGAAAAGTAGTGATTAATTAATTAAATTTCATCATATTATGATTAATTTCAGGCATATCCTCCGCTCAATATTTTTGGGTTTTCATGTGCACACGCATGGGTTCATGTGCTTGCTCTTGCCTCTCAAATTTAGATTTTCAATTTGCATTTAAAGGTGTTGATGGAGGTATATCCGATTGGGAAAAAAAAAATTGTTTATGGCCTATGGGGACCAGTTTCTTCGACTTGGGCCACCATAGGATTTGCGCCATCATAAAAAAAACAGTCCATTTGATTAAGGTCAAAACATTTGGGTACCCAAAATTAGGCCAATTATTTAAGGGGCTGATATTAGGGAATGTGTTTTGGTTAAAGGGGAAGCTAAAATGGTCTTATGCCCAAAGACAATTTGTTAGTTTTGCTTAGAGGAGCTCTCCGTACCCTACCAATTTTTTAGTTTTACACCACACTCCAACCACCATCACCATCTCCACCTCCATTCTCCATGGCCACCACAAGAACCCCCACCCTACCGCCACCACCAACAACACCTCCACCACACTCTCACCACCGCCTCCACCATTAATAGAGAGAAAAGAGATAGAGACATAAAGATATCGAGAAAGATCTATCTCCCTATCTCTCTCTCTCTTCTTTGTCTATGATGGTAGAGATAGAGGAGGTGGTGGCGGTAGAGTGGGGTTGGTGGTGGTGACGATGGGGACGGTGGGGAAGATGATGGTAATGGAGTTAGTAATGAAAATTGTGATATTAAATTTGTGGGCATCCAACTCAAAACTAATTGGCAATAAGAGAAGTTGTCCAGGATCTTTATATATTATTGGGGTTTACAAGACTTTCATTTCCCATGTCGGACTATTATTTACAAGTGATGGTGTTAGGGGTGGGGTGTATTTTTTTTTTGAGTTTAATCATATGAAGAGCACCCTTGTAGACACCCTAATTTTGCCCACCTTCATTTATGGAATACTTTGAGATTCTCATTAATCACCCACAAAAATAACCCTAAATGGAGTTCAAAATCAAGCCAAAAATAGCCCAAAACCAAAGCTCAAAACCTTGCTCAAAACTAGCTT
>MVGT01000933.1:377608-392870 GCA_002174775.1 Macleaya cordata | reverse complement strand
AAATTTCTACAACAAAAGACTTAATGGACACTTTGGAAAGGCTATATCAAAAGTCGTCGGCTTCAGGTAAAATTATGTTATGCGAACAATTATTTAATTTAAGAATGAATGAAGGCGAGACAGTATCAGTTCACCTTGGAAGGTTCAAATCAATTATTTCACAATTATCCAAGGTTGATATTACATTTTCGGATGAAGTCAAAGCTTTAAGGTTATTGTCTTTATTACCAACGAGTTGGGATACGGCTGTCAGGTCTATCAGCAACTCGGCGGGGAATGAAAAATTAAAATTAGAAAATGTAACGGCTATGATACTTGGTGAACAAGATAGGAGACTAGAACGAGGGTATACTGCTTCTAGCTCTTCTTCAGGCTCTGCCTTGAGCATGCAATATGATAGAGGCAGGAATTTTAACAAAAATTCAGATAAATCTAGAGGCAAATCTAGAGGGAAATCTAGGTGGAGATCAAAATCCAAACCTAGAGGTGTGTGTTGGACGTGCAACAAAGAAGGACACTTGAAGAAAGATTGTCCAGACAGAAAAGGTGCTAAAAATGGTGGAAACAACGGTGATCAACAGAAGGAGGTCAATGTGGTTGCAGCCGCAGATGACGGAGTAAAAGTCATGGTGAATGACAACAATGTGATTACCGAGAGTTTTCTTTTACTCTCCGAGGACAGCATAGAGGAGTCTTGGATAGTAGACTCGGGAGCTTCTTTCCACGCTACAGGTAATAAGGGGATCATGACCTCTTACAAGGAAGGGTACTTCGGTCAAGTCTTCCTTGGTGATGGTGAAGCGTGTGATATCATCGGCAAAGGTGATGTGAACGTGAAAGCCAACGGTTCAACGTGGAAGCTGAAAGATGTCAGACATGTTCCAAATCTGAGAAGAAACTTGGTTTCTGTGGGTCAAGTTTGTGATGATGACTGTGATGTTCACTTTTCTAAAAACAATTGGAAAGTGACAAAGGGAGCTATGGTGTTAGCTCGAGGACAAAGGTGTGGTACTCTCTACCGGGCTTCAGAAGGACCTACTCTAGCAGTGGCTAGTGGTGGGGAAGACGTCGGCTTATGGCATAGAAGACTGGGACACATCAGTGAGAAGAATATGAAGATTCTGCATAAAGATGGTCATTTACCGAAGGTAAAATCAGTTGAGATGAGCTTTTGTGAAGATTGTGTTCTTGGAAAGCAAAAGCGGGTCAGTTTCAACAGAGGAGGCAGAAGCTTGAGGAAAGAAAAACTGGATCTGGTTCATACAGATGTTTGGGGTCCAGCAGATGTCACTTCTTACGGTGGTGCTCAGTACTTCGTTACCTTCATCGATGACCATTCGAGAAAGGTATGGATTTATTTCATGAAACATAAATCTGACGTGTTTGATGTGTTTCAGACATGGAGAGCTTTGGTTGAAACTGAAACAGGTCTAAAGCTTAAATGCTTAAGGTCAGATAATGGTGGTGAGTATGATAAAAAGGAATTCTTACAGCTATGTGCTACTAGTGGGATACGTTTGGAGAGAACGCTCCCAGGGACACCACAGGAAAATGGGGTAGCTGAGCGTATGAATTGGACGCTAAATGCGCGTGCCAGATGCATGAGATTGCAATCTGGGTTGCCCGAAGCATTTTGGGCACATGCTACAGAGACGGCTGCTTATCTAATCAATCGGACACCCAGTAGTCCATTGGATATGCGGATTCCAGAAGAGGATTGGACTGGTAAAAAGGTAAATCTTTCTTATTTGAAAGTTTTTGGATGTGTTGCTTATGTTCATCTTAATCCTACAGAGAGGAAAAAGATAGGTCCTCAGGCAAAGAAGTGTATCTTCATAGGCTATGGAGGTGACTCATTTGGATACAGGTTTTGGGACTACGAGAGTCACAAGGTTATCCGAAGCAGAGATGTAACCTTCAATGAAAATGCATTGTATAAGGACAGGAATGCAACACAGCTCCAATGTGATGAATCAGAAACTCAAGTCGACAAGGCAAAGTTTGTTGACATGAGTGACGTTACAGGGATGACAAGTAGAACAGTGGAAGGGGAAGAACAAGCAGAGGCTCCACGGGAAGAGGAACCTCAACTGCAACAGGAAGGTGTTCCAACTGCAGTGGGAGTTCCTCCCACAGCTCCACAGGATCAGTCAAGTACTCAGACTGAAACATCTACGGTGTTCGTTCCAAGAAGATCGTCACGGACTCCTAAACCTAATCCAAAGTATATGAATACAATGGATCATCTGTTGCTTACAGATGGTGGTGAACCGGAACATTTTGATGAAGCGCTCCAGGTTAAAGACTCTAGTAAGTGGGAACTTGCTATGAAGGATGAGATGGACTCACTCTCACAGAATGACACTTGGGTGTTAGCAAAGTTGCCGAAAGGCAAAAAGGCGTTAGAGAACAAGTGGGTGTATCGGCTAAAGAACGAAGCAAATGGAGACACACGCTACAAGGCGAGGCTCGTTGTGAAGGGGTTTCAGCAGAAACCAGGTATTGACTACAACGAGATATTCTCTCCAGTTGTGAAGATGACCACTATCAGAGTGGTGCTTAGCCTAGTGGCTTCACAAGATCTCCACCTTGAGCAGTTAGATGTAAAAACTGCATTTCTTCATGGTGACCTTGATGAAGAAATTTATATGAAGCAGCCAGCTGGTTTCATCGAAACAAGCAAGGAGGAGATGGTGTGCAAACTCAAAAAGAGTTTGTATGGTTTGAAACAGGCCCCAAGACAGTGGTACAAGAAGTTCGACAACTTCATGTACAGAAGTGGCTACTCGAGATGTAACGCAGATCACTGTTGCTACACCAGAAGGTTTGAATCTGGTTACATCATTTTACTATTGTATGTTGACGATATGTTAGTTGCTGGAACTTCTCTACAGGCAATTAAGAATCTGAAGGCGCAATTGGCAAGTGAGTTTGCCATGAAAGATCTTGGTGAAGCACAACAAATTCTCGGTATAAGAATCAGCCGGGATAGGCATAAGGGAACTCTTATGCTTAATCAGGCTGAATATATTGAACGGGTTCTAAAAAGGCTCAATATGGAGAGTGCTAAGCCAGTCAGCATATCGCTTGGAAGCCAGTTCAAGCTTTCAAAGTTGCAGAGCGCCACAACAGATGCAGAGAAGGATTATATGGCAAGTGTGCCATATGCTTCAGTAATTGGGAGTCTTATGTACGCTATGGTGTGCACAAGACCAGATATTGCCCATGCAGTAGGAGTAGTGAGCAGGTATTCTAGCAATCCTGGTAAGCAACATTGGGAAGCTGTAAAGTGGATCTTCAGGTACTTGAAAGGTTCCACCAATGTACCTTTGTGCTATGGAATGGGGGACACCATTCTGAGGGGCTATGTGGATGCAGACTTCGCTGGTGACCTTGATAGAAGGCGAAGCACGACAGGGTATGTCTATACTCTGGGGTCTACTGCAGTGAGTTGGAACTCACGGTTACAAAAGTTGGTGACATTGTCTACAACAGAAGCAGAGTACGTGGCTGTTACAGAAGCCAGTAAGGAGATGATATGGATGAAAGGCTTGTTAGCAGAATTGGGGCAGGAACAAGAGAACAGTGTTCTGTATAGTGATAGCCAGAGTGCTATTCATCTTGCCAAGAACTCTGCATATCATGCCCGGACGAAACACATCGATATCAGATATCATTTCATTCGATCTCTGTTGGAAGATGGCGAGTTATTACTCGAAAAGATTCTTGGTTTAAAGAATCCAGCCGACATGTTTACCAAAGGGGTAACAGTGGAAAAACTGAAGCTTTGCAAAGCTTCAGTGGGTCTCTTATTCTGAGAGACAAGGAGGTGAGCCGTATCAAGGAGATTCAGTTAGCACTGACAATCCAGTTTGAAAAGGGAAGGTGATAGTGTACTACAGCTCTGGAGTTGAGGTTCCTTCGACTCCAAGTGGGAGATTGTTAGACGGTGGAGCTCTTTCTAGAAACCCACCAGCTGGTTGCTTCTAGAATGGAGGCAACCACTCCAGCCACTTGCAAGAGAGGCTGCTAACAGCCACTTTGTTTGACTATCTCCTTACTCTTTTCACATTAGCTTTTGTAGATAAAAGCTCATATATTGTCTCGGTGGATTGCCTATAAATAGGCAACTCCTCTTCTTCATTTATTATTAGGTCTTGTACTAAGTCTAAGAGAGGGAAAGAGAGGGAAAGAGAGAGAGAAGAGATAGAGAGAGTGTAATCTCTCTTGAGATAGTCTCTTGAGTGTAATCTCTTGTGAGAAGAGAGGTTGTGAGTGTAAACTCCTTGTACACTTGTATTTCCTTATTTATAGTGGATTAGCTTGGTATGGCTCAAAGAGGACGTAGGACTAGCTCCGAACCTCTATAAATCTTGCGTGTCATGTGAGTTATTTATTTCTTCTTTATTTGCTTCGTGAGTGTTATTTATTTATTCATTCATATACTTCCAAGATCCTGCATTCCGCAATCGAGAGAAAACTCTAAGTAGATTGATCACCTACGACGAGGGTATATTTTCTCAACAACTGGTATCAGAGCTGCAGGTACTATTCATCCGTGAATAGTGAATACGTGAATAGTGTTACTATTCATACGGTGTAAATTCAGCCACGAATAGTGAATACAGTACCAATTCACGTGAATAGTAAATTCGTGAATAGTGGTACTGTTCATACGGTACTATTCATCGGCGGGTGGTAAACATCGGCGTGGGAGTCATGGATGATAAATCAGACAACGTTGCAAGGGTTCGAGTTTTCAACGGCAAAAATTTCTCATTTTGGAAGTCCCAGATGGAGGACTATCTATGCGAGAGAGATCTTCATGCTCCATTACGTGGAGTGGAAAAGAAGGGAAAACTCGATGATGAAGAATGGTCTATTCTTGATCGCAAGTGTGTGGGCGTGATCCGTAGGTGCCTTACGGAGGAAGTGTACAACAATGTAGATGAAATTTCTACAACAAAAGACTTAATGGACACTTTGGAAAGGCTATATCAAAAGTCGTCGGCTTCAGGTAAAATTATGTTATGTGAACAATTATTTAATTTAAGAATGAATGAAGGCGAGACAGTATCAGTTCACCTTGGAAGGTTCAAATCAATTATTTCACAATTATCCAAGGTTGATATTACATTTTCGGATGAAGTCAAAGCTTTAAGGTTATTGTCTTCATTACCAACGAGTTGGGATACGGCTGTCACGTCTATCAGCAACTCGGCGGGGAATGAAAAATTAAAATTGGAAAATGTAACGGCTATGATACTTGGTGAAGAAGATAGGAGACTAGAACGAGGGTATACCGCTTCTAGCTCTTCTTCAGGCTCTGCCTTGAACATGCAATATGATAGAGGCAGGAATTTTAACAAAAATTCAGATAAATCTAGAGGCAAATCTAGGTGGAGATCAAAATCTAAACCTAGAGGTGTGTGTTGGACGTGCAACAAAGAAGGACACTTGAAGAAAGACTGTCCAGACAGAAAAGGTGCTAAAAATGGTGGAAACAACGGTGATCAACAGAAGGAGGTCAATGTGGTTGCAGCCGCAGATGACGGAGTAAAAGTCATGGTGAATGACAACAATGTGATTACCGAGAGTTTTCTTTTACTCTCCGAGGACAGCATAGAGGAGTCTTGGATAGTAGACTCGGGAGCTTCTTTCCACGCTACAGGTAATAAGGGGATCATGACCTCTTACAAGGAAGGGTACTTCGGTCAAGTCTTCCTTGGTGATGGTGAAGCGTGTGATATCATCGGCAAAGGTGATGTGAACGTGAAAGCCAACGGTTCAACGTGGAAGCTGAAAGATGTCCGACATGTTCCAAATCTGAGAAGAAACTTGGTTTCTGTGGGCCAAGTTTGTGATGATGACTGTGATGTTCACTTTTCTAAAAACAATTGGAAAGTGACAAAGGGAGCTATGGTGTTAGCTCGAGGACAAAGGTGTGGTACTCTCTACCGGGCTTCAGAAGGACCTACTCTAGCAGTGGCTAGTGGTGGGGAAGACGTCGGCTTATGGCATAGAAGACTGGGACACATCAGTGAGAAGAATATGAAGATTCTGCATAAAGATGGTCATTTACCGAAGGTAAAATCAGTTGAGATGAGCTTTTGTGAAGATTGTGTTCTTGGAAAGCAAAAGCGGGTCAGTTTCAACAGAGGAGGCAGAAGCTTGAGGAAAGAAAAACTGGATCTGGTTCATACAGATGTTTGGGGTCCAGCAGATGTCACTTCTTACGGTGGTGCTCAGTACTTCGTTACCTTCATCGATGACCATTCGAGAAAGGTATGGATTTATTTCATGAAACATAAATCTGACGTGTTTGATGTGTTTCAGACATGGAGAGCTTTGGTTGAAACTGAAACAGGTCTAAAGCTTAAATGCTTAAGGTCAGATAATGGTGGTGAGTATGATAAAAAGGAATTCTTACAGCTATGTGCTACTAGTGGGATACGTTTGGAGAGAACGCTCCCAGGGACACCACAGGAAAATGGGGTAGCTGAGCGTATGAATTGGACGCTAAATGCGCGTGCCAGATGCATGAGATTGCAATCTGGGTTGCCCGAAGCATTTTGGGCACATGCTACAGAGACGGCTGCTTATCTAATCAATCGGACACCCAGTAGTCCATTGGATATGCGGATTCCAGAAGAGGATTGGACTGGTAAAAAGGTAAATCTTTCTTATTTGAAAGTTTTTGGATGTGTTGCTTATGTTCATCTTAATCCTACAGAGAGGAAAAAGATAGGTCCTCAGGCAAAGAAGTGTATCTTCATAGGCTATGGAGGTGACTCATTTGGATACAGGTTTTGGGACTACGAGAGTCACAAGGTTATCCGAAGCAGAGATGTAACCTTCAATGAAAATGCATTGTATAAGGACAGGAATGCAACACAGCTCCAATGTGATGAATCAGAAACTCAAGTCGACAAGGCAAAGTTTGTTGACATGAGTGACGTTACAGGGATGACAAGTAGAACAGTGGAAGGGGAAGAACAAGCAGAGGCTCCACGGGAAGAGGAACCTCAACTGCAACAGGAAGGTGTTCCAACTGCAGTGGGAGTTCCTCCCACAGCTCCACAGGATCAGTCAAGTACTCAGACTGAAACATCTACGGTGTTCGTTCCAAGAAGATCGTCACGGACTCCTAAACCGAATCCAAAGTATATGAATACAATGGATCATCTGTTGCTTACAGATGGTGGTGAACCGGAACATTTTGATGAAGCGCTCCAGGTTAAAGACTCTAGTAAGTGGGAACTTGCTATGAAGGATGAGATGGACTCACTCTCACAGAATGACACTTGGGTGTTAGCAAAGTTGCCGAAAGGCAAAAAGGCGTTAGAGAACAAGTGGGTGTATCGGCTAAAGAACGAAGCAAATGGAGACACACGCTACAAGGCGAGGCTCGTTGTGAAGGGGTTTCAGCAGAAACCAGGTATTGACTACAACGAGATATTCTCTCCAGTTGTGAAGATGACCACTATCAGAGTGGTGCTTAGCCTAGTGGCTTCACAAGATCTCCACCTTGAGCAGTTAGATGTAAAAACTGCATTTCTTCATGGTGACCTTGATGAAGAAATTTATATGAAGCAGCCAGCTGGTTTCATCGAAACAAGCAAGGAGGAGATGGTGTGCAAACTCAAAAAGAGTTTGTATGGTTTGAAACAGGCCCCAAGACAGTGGTACAAGAAGTTCGACAACTTTATGTACAGAAGTGGCTACTCGAGATGTAACGCAGATCACTGTTGCTACACCAGAAGGTTTGAATCTGGTTACATCATTTTATTATTGTATGTTGACGATATGTTAGTTGCTGGAACTTCTCTACAGGCAATTAAGAATCTGAAGGCGCAATTGGCAAGTGAGTTTGCCATGAAAGATCTTGGTGAAGCACAACAAATTCTCGGTATGAGAATCAGCCGGGATAGGTCTAAGGGAACACTTATGCTTAATCAGGCTGAATATATTGAACGGGTTCTAAAAAGGTTCAATATGGAGGGTGCTAAGCCAGTCAGCATACCGCTTGGAAGCCAGTTCAAGCTTTCAAAGTTGCAGAGCGCCACAACAGATGCAGAGAAGGATTATATGGCAAGTGTGCCATATGCTTCAGCTATTGGGAGTCTTATGTACGCTATGGTGTGCACAAGACCAGATATTGCCCATGCAGTGGGAGTAGTGAGCAGGTATTCTAGCAATCCTGGTAAGCAACATTGGGAAGCTGTAAAGTGGATCTTCAGGTACTTGAAAGGTTCCACCAATGTACCTTTGTGCTATGGAATGGGGGACACCATTCTGAGGGGCTATGTGGATGCAGACTTCGCTGGTGACCTTGATAGAAGGCGAAGTACGACAGGGTATGTGTATACTCTAGGGTCTACTGCAGTGAGTTGGAACTCACGGTTACAGAAGTTGGTAACATTGTCAACAACCGAAGCAGAGTACGTGGCTGTTACAGAAGCCAGTAAGGAGATGATATGGATGAAAGGCTTGTTAGCAGAATTGGGGCAGGAACAAGAGAACAGTGTTCTGTATAGTGATAGCCAGAGTGCTATTCATCTTGCCAAGAACTCAGCCTATCATGCCAGGACGAAGCATATCGACATCAGATATCATTTCATTCGATCTCTGTTGGAGGATGGCGAGTTATTACTCGAAAAGATTCTTGGTTTAAAGAATCCAGCCGACATGTTTACCAAAGGGGTAACAGTGGAAAAACTGAAGCTTTGCAAAGCTTCAGTGGGTCTCTTATTCTGAGGGATAAGGAGGTGAGCCGCATCAAGGAGATTCAGTTAGCACTGACAATCCAGTTTGAAAAGGGAAGGTGATAGTGTACTGCAGCTTTGGGGTTGAGGTTCATTCGACTCCAAGTGGGAGATTGTCAAGTGGTGGAGGCTAATAAACCTCCACCCATAGCTTCTATCTAGAAGCTGTAATCTTTAGACTTGTGTACAGCTCCTTTAGTCAACAAAGGAGGAGCAGCCATCTCTATACTCCTTTGTCAACAAAAGGGGCAGCCACCAACCATAGTTGGTGGAGCTGATCTCTTTGCATGCCTATATAAAGGAGTAGTTCCTCTTCATTAAATTTGTATCAAGTTAAGCTATAAGCTAAGAGAGGGAAAGAGAGAGAGAAGAGATAGAGAGAGTGTAATCTCTCTTGAGATAGTCTCTAGAGTGTAGTCTCTTGTGAGAAGAGAGGTTGTGAGTGTAAACTCCTTGTACACTTATATTTCCTTATTTATAGTGGATTGGCTTGGTATGGCTCAAAGAGGACGTAGGACTAGCTACGAACCTCTATAAATCTTGCGTGTCATGTGAGTTATTTATTTTTTCTTTATTTACTTCGTGAGTGTTATTTATTTATTCATTCATATACTTCCAAGATCCTACATTCCGCAATCGAGAGAAAACTCTAAGTAGATTGATCACCTACGACGAGGGTATATTTTCTCAACACCAGAAATTTTGTAAGTGTGTTTTGAAATCATCGTGTTGTAGCCATATGGCTTCAAACCGAAAGGGAGTCCTGCCAAATCTGATTTTTCTTTGTGTATTTAGAAGAATAGGAGTATGGTCACTGCATATCATAGGCAGATGTAGGACATTAGTATGAGGGAAAGCCAACATCTAGTCAGAATTTGCAAAAGCTTTATCCAATCTCTCAGCAATATTAAAATGGGGGCGCCTTCGATTAGACCATGTAAAAGCCGGTCCAGAGAAGCCAAGATCTGAGAGGTTGCATCTTAAAATCATTTCATTAAAGAGTCTGGCAGCACCTCTATCAAAGGAGAATCCCCTTTTTTTTCATGACTACCTGAAATTGCATTAAAGTCGCCAATACAAGCCCAAGGATCTTGACAATTAGCAGCAAAATCAGTCACCCAATTCCAAAAGGCTGGTCTATCATGTTTTTTAGGGGGTCCATAAATGCATAACAAATGCCAATTTGGAGTACCATGAGTACCATGAACCAGAATGTCAATATGATTCTTTGAAAAAGAAATAATATCAACATGAACAGATTCATCCCAAAGCAGCCAAAGTCCACCTGATCTACCACGAGAGGGAACCACACAAGATTTATTGAAACCTAATTTAGAGATGATAGAGTGATTTTGTTAACGAGCATCTAGTTTCACTAAGAAATGTGATGTGGGGACTAGATGACCGGAAGAATGATCTAAGAGTATGGACTGTCGATTCATTCCCCAGACCTCGATAGTTCCACGACAGAACTAACATTGGTCGTGCAGCTGTTGGAGGCCAGCCACCACCGTCTTGTCAGATAGGCTTGGGTGGAAATTTGTTGATTGAGAAGTGGAGATTCTCTTAGGTTTGGGAGAAGGAAGATCTGGATCTGGAGCAGCACGCTTGCCACGAGAGGACCTAGGATTGGGAATGAGTTATTGTTGGGTATGACCTTTTATTTTTCTAGCAATGGCTTTTAAATGAGTCCGAGACTTGGACTGAATGTTTGTCGAGGACTTTGAATTTTGATGGATAGTAGGAGGAGTGGGAAGCTGGTCATGGCAATGATGTCTTTGCCGACAACATTTGGTGGTGAGTTAGAAATAAAATTTAGGGGAGAGAGAATTTGATGTGTCGTGGCATATGGCCCACTTATTTTTAATAGTTTTAATAATTCCTTTTTTGTTAGATTTAGGATCTCTAATTAGTTTCCTAGTAGGTTTAAGTTTCTTTAGCACAAGTAATTTATTTTCTTATAAATAAGGCCTTAGGCCATAGGTTGTAATCAGTTGTTTAGTTTTAAGAGATGAATATTATTTTACTGAGTAAACTTTTGTAGTTTTGCTTCCGCGCTACAGTTTACATCAAAATTGGTATCATAGCCAGGTTAAATCGAGGGAATAATGCCGCCTAAAGGAGCAAGAGTCACCATCGCTACGATGGAGCGTTTCGAAAAACGCTTGAAGATATATCGAAAAAGCTCGAAGCTGTTCTGGTTCATCAAGGACTTATCGATAACTCGGATGTCGAAGCTATCCGCATAACGTGTTGTGAGGCTGAACAGAAAGAGAAAATTTTTTCTGATACGTCAGATGACGAGTTAAACCCCTTTAGCAACCTAGACCTTGATAAAGAACCTTCCTTCAATGAATATGAAGGCGAAGAAGTCGGTTCCGAACTTTCAGATTCGGATATTGAGGCTATCTGTGAATTTTCACGTCGTGAGGCCATTAAATCGAAAAAAAAACCGCCAAGATGATGGAGAGGTTTTTGATGATTTTAAGATACAGAAGAATTTATTATTTGAAGAGGATAAAAAGAAAAAGGGGAAGTTGGAAGAAATCCCTAGAAGTTCTAAAATCCACAGACCCCAAAACCCTAGCAAATTTAAGTTAGGGCATGATTTCATCCCCGAGCTACCAGAGAAGAGAGGCGATAAAAGGGTTGAAGTCGTACGAGATTTCAAAGATGAAAAACACAAGGTTGATAGAGTTGGTCATGGAGACCAAACCCGGCGACATCGCAGCCCCAATTTTCATCTTTATGGACGTGAAGATCAAACCCAAAGGATTAATCAACAACATCTAGCCCACGGTTATGGCCAGGAAGATCAGGCAGCGCAAGCTTCTTTGAGAAGATTTCGAAACCCTGCCCATACTCGGCATGGTCATGAATTGAGCAGATCTCGTATTGCATATCGTAGAGCAACACCAGTTAAACCCCCATCGTATTCTGATGACTGTAGTGAAGAAGAAAGGTTTAAACACATGAGGTTTGATACGGTACATCAGAAGGGGCAGCAACTGGTCCACTCTCACACTAGACACCAAGGGTCTCCTAAATAACTAAGGCATGAAGGTAGACATCACCCACCAGCATATGACAGTGGAGGTACGGGTTACTCTGATGGTGACTCTCTTAGTCCAGTACGTGGACATTTTAATGAACGGGACCCACATTATTGCGGAGGTAACATTGATTTCAACCGAATACTTCGTATCATTGAAAAAAATCAGTTTGGGGATATTAAAATTGATGTTCCTGATTTTGACGGCAAGATGAACACGGATACATTTGTTGAATGGGTTGATCAAATAGAGGACATATTTAAATATAAAAATCTGTCTGGCGATAAATGTGTTCATTTAGTTGCCACGAAGCTTACAGGTTATGCCCGTGTGTGGTGGAAGGACCACCAACGAAGCCGTGAATTGTTTGGAAAGGGTCCGATTAAATCTTGGGAGAAAATGAAGAAGGCTATGTTTGCCACTTTCGTACCTAAAACGTATGTACGTGAACTGTATGAGCGAGTACAAGATTTGAAGCAGGACTCGATGAGTGTTACAGAGTACACTGAAGCCTTTCATTTGTTGGCAACTCGTGCTCAATTACAGGAATCAAGGACCCGAACTCTCAGCCGATATATAGGTGGTCTCCATCCAAAAATTAAAGCGGACCTGAAACTTCGTGACATTGATTCATTAGAGACAACCATTGACTATGCTTTGGCATTTGAAGGAAATTTGCAGTCCACTAGTTTGGCACCTCCAGTTCAGTCTATTCCTCATAAACCAACAGAAACCCCCATGACAACATTTAAATTTTTTGATTGTGGTATTTTCGGTCACAGTGCCGCCGATTGCCCCAAGAAGAAGTCTCGGAAAGTTTTAGTTGTTGAAACTGAAGAAGCTTCATCAGATAAGATTCCTGAGACCATTGTTGATCCCGAAAATTAATGCCAATTTAATTATCGAGTTCGAAGCTGTTTACCCGGAAACGGATGGAGAGCCTCTTTAAGTTCGTGGCCGAACTTTTTCAAGGGGGGAGAGTGATGTGTTGTGGGATATAGCCCACTTATTTTTAATAGTTTTAATAATTCTTTTTTTGTTAGATTTAGGATCTCTAATTAGTTTCCTACTAGGTTTAAGTTTCTTTAGCACCAAGTAATTTATTTTTTTATAAATAAGGCCCTAGGCCATAGGTTGTAATCAGTTATTTAGTTTTAAGAGATGAATATTATGTTACTGAGTAAACTTTTGCAGTTTTGCTTCCGCGCTACAGTTTACATCAGAATTTGGGGGTGATGACAGCTGATTGGAGAAAAATTAGATGTTGATGGTGTTAGAATTGTGGGTGGAGATTTGGTCATAGCAATGATGTTCTTACCGACAACAACTGGTGGGGAGCTAGAAATAAAGTCTAGCTAAGAGGGAATCTGAGAATTATCAATGTTAAGTGGAGAGGCAGTGGGTTTTCGTGGAGTGTGAATTATGGGTTGGTCAATAATGATTGGAGAAACATTGGATTCTAGTGGAGTGTTAATTATGGGTTGGTCAATAATGATTGGAGAATGGGAGCAAACTGGATCTGTAGCGTTAGAAAAAGATGGTAAAGGACTAGCTTTTACAGCTGGATTAGGAGTAGCATTGAGAGGATTTTCATGGGTCAAAGTGGAAGGGCCAGCTTTACCGTTGATGGATTTCAAATAGGTGACAGCAAGAGCTTTTTTGGGGCCAGTAGCTTTTTCAACAAATATGTCATCTTTTGTACCCGAATTTTGACCCACCACTTTCGGATTGTGCAAACCCGAATTAGGGACGGTCTGGTTATGTTTATCAGGGGACCATGATCGAACAAGTTCCTTCTTCCCATAGTCGTTGATCCGAATTGATAAACCAGTCCGAAGAGATTCTGAGTATTGAGGTTGGTGTTAGGATTTTCGTCCGTTGTATGCTTAGGATTCACCACAAACAATGACAAGCAAATACTAACACGAAAATAATAGAGAAAAGAAATAGAAACACACTACAAACGATTTACGTGGTTCACCACACTTTGGCTACGTCCACGGCAAAGAACAACTTCTTTCACGAAGATCAAAGGGATTACAAAGTAAGCCACACACTCAACTACTCTCACAAGCTTCTCTCTAACTTGCTTCTAAAACTTCTCTCTCTACAATATTGCTCTCACACTCTTCTCTCTATCTTCAGACTCACAACCCTTTCAAGAGATCTCACACTCTCAATGTTGTGTTTTCTGAATGAATTAGACTAATGCCCTACTCCTATATTTGTAACCTCCAATAGGTATCCCAATCCTAGAAGGAAAAGGGAATCCTAACTAAATATGAAAAAGAAACCACCTAAAATAGAAGTTCCCTCAAATATAAGAGAAAGAAAGTTTTTAAAACCCACCTAAAATAGAAGTTCCCTTAAATACAAGAGAAAGGAAGTTTCTAAAACTTTAATTGATTTTTTCAAAACTTCATAGTTGGAGCATGTCCTTGAGTTGTTGTTGTACTGGCATAGGCAGATCATTAGAAATTTTTTCTCTAATGGCAGTAATCTTGCCACAAGCCCGTATACGGTGGCTAATAATCCCATAAAAATGACAAAACTTTGGGAGCTTTTCATACTTGAGTTCTACATGACAAATTTTCTTGTTATCTAATTCCACCCCAATCATCTTTCTCAGTGGTTTGGTAAGATCGATATTAACCTTTATTTTTAGCATAGAGCCCCCAAGATCTGCAATCTGCTTCCTTAATTTGGTATGGAACACCAATATCTTTAGCCAGAACCATAATCTTCTTTGGTGTTAAACATCTAACTGGAAGCCCATGGAACTGAACCACAATGTCAGAGCGATCAAACTTGTATTCACTTGGCATCTTGTTTTTACCACGTCTCCATAACAGGTAGGACATCTCTAAAGACCCAAGGAGTTCTCTCTTAGACTATCAAAATCATGCAAAAAATTAAATTTAACCAAGAAGGAGCCATCATGAAAAGGTGAAATAATGAATGGATTTGGGAGATTCCACGCCTCGTGAAGCATTTCCTTCATAGTAGATAAAGGAAATTGTCTATCAGTGAGAAGTTTTACTACCAGACACTTTCGCCAATCTAAGGATCCAGGTTCATCTTCAGATGGTAATGAAATGGGTCTGTGATTCACAGATGAGGAATCAGATAGTAACTCAAACATTTGTTGAATTAATGTATCATAATCTGAATCTGAACTTGGGATTAGATTTTTTGAAGGAGACACCATTATAATGAACAAACAGAAAAGGACAGAAGGGAAGAGAAGGGGCAAAAATCAAAAAAAAACCAATAAAGATTGAACCACAAAAAGACGGATAAGAAGAGGATGAGGATGAGAAAGGATACAATCACCTGCAATGGGATCAAACAAAGTCAGATAACAAAAAAAATAATGAGTCATGGAGACTCGAGGGAAATTGCCATGAGGGCGATTATATTATTATCTAGGTATACGTTAACATT